>PVHP010032314.1:0-20402 GCA_004024765.1 Zapus hudsonius | reverse complement strand
CCAGGAAGACCGGGATGAGTACTAAGATATACAGGATCCCTTGCCACAAGGACTAATACAGACAGCCCACGGAGGAGGATATACAACTGATCAGGGATGGGGAGGGGGGAATTGGGGAAGTCGGGATAACAACGCATGGTTTGCCCACTAAATAATGTAACTCATTATGGACAATAAATATTAAATTTAAAAAAAAAAAGCAAATGCTGACCCTCTAAAGTCAAGGGAGATTTTTTACCCCAGTAGAGAAGATATTGGCAACTCATTATGAAGACAGAACAATAGAATGCACATAAATCCTGACCAACCCAATTTGCATATCCAGTTCTCCTTTACCAAATATCATTGTCGCCAATAAATAAATGAGCATTGAAGTGGGATTATTTTTGGTTGTTTGCATGCTTGCTTAATTATGTTTTTGAGACAGGGTCATATGTATTCCAGGCTAGTTTCAAGCTTGCTATGTAGCCAAGAATGACCTTAAATTTCTGATTCCTCTGCCTTTACCTTCTTAGGGTTGAGATTACAGGCATGTGTCACAATGCCTGGTTTATGCTTATATTAAACCCTGGACTTTGCTCATATTATTAGACTAGTACTCTACCAACTGATCTACACCCCCAGCCTCACCACTTATTATTAGACTAGTACTCTACCAACTGATCTACACCCCCAGCCTCACCACTGCTTTTTTTTTTTTTAGTAGTAGTGCTGAGATCAAATCTCTGTATCTTCAAGTACTCAGCACTTACTGGTGCTCTGAATGCATTCAGATAGACATGTTACAACTTCAAAGCATCTGTCAGATCATAATAACCATGTAAGGCATCTTGATTCAGATGGCTTTTACATGTTCCAAGCAGATTCCCTTACTACAGTGCGCTCAAAGGAACCCTTCCTCAACTATGAACCAAAGATATTTCCTTGGCATCTTTCATCAGTTGGAAGAAGAAATGAATAATTTGGGGATTAGAGAAGGAAGATGGAGAATTATCGAGCTTAACAGTGTGCACATTTCTTGTCTTGGAACTTTATAGCAAGTAAAGAGTCTTTCACACCTGTGAAATTGACAAGAAAAATGAGAAACATATTGAGCTATTAACTTGTCACTATTTGATTTAAAAATAAATAAGAACCCATTCTTTGTCTTTATTCATTGATCCTGCTACTTGCCTAACAGGGAGTTGTGCATATTCTTTTATCAGATAGGTTTCCAGGCATTCCAGGTACCTGGAATGGTCTAATTGCTGCCAGTTTAGGATCATCCACATTTGCACTAATATGTCAGATAAAAGTACTCAACATACAGACAGAAAACACCATGTGAATAACAGTGGTAGTGACATATGATGAAGACTGCTTCAGACTGCCTTCCACGTTAAATAGAATTTCAAGGGTGGTAGAGCTTGGCCAGACAACAGAGTACTACTGAAATTGTTAACAAGTTCATCCACTGGCATTACCACTAGAAGTCTTTAGGATCCCCTCCCAAAACTGAGGACTAGTTCTTAACGTTGAAGGAATGGTATTTTGTATCTAGAGGGTGCATGTGAATGTATGTGTGGCTGCATATGTGTGCACGTGTGTGGGAAGAAAAAAGTCCATGTTGGGTGTCTTTGTCAATCACTCTTCACCTTATTGTTGGAGACAGTCTTTCACTGAACCTAAAGATCACCATCTTTGGCTAGAGTAGCTTATCAGCAAGCCCTAGTGATCCACCTATTTCTCACCTTTCCAGCTCTGGGACTACAGGTGCATCTCATCATATTCAGCATTTATGTGGGTTCTGGGGATCTACACTCAAGCCTCCAGGCTTACCTTACCAACTGAGCTGCCATTCCAGTCCAAGAAATGCTATTTTGTAATTGCATTTTGATTTTAGCACCCTACCTAGAAGTTCATTCTCTCAGATTTTTCTGTTTCTGCATTCATACCAGAGATGCCATTCATTTTAATGTTTCTGTTGACTGACCGAGGTAGATAAATAATATTCTATTGTGTATAAATACCATGAAAATTTTAAGTCCACTGATTTAAGCAAATCACAGAACATTTATCACTTCTTTTCTAAGACCATGACATATTTATTGTCTTATAAGAAATAAAGACATTATCTTGACATGCAGAACTAATAACATTGCTCCAACATAAGGAGAATTCATCACACCACACCTCACTTGGTAAGTCTGCTACAAAGAGATATTGAGTGACATGTCTCCTGACAGATAATGTCAAATGTGGTTTTGGATCTGACACTGTTGGTGACTTTTGAAAGACCAACAAGTTGGACAACATATGCTTATTCTGTATCAATCTTGTTCTTGAAATTTATCACGTATAAAGTGACAGACTAGGAAACAAATATCAGCAATATTATAAGTCTAAAATATGGAAAAAAACTTGACACTTTAATGTATATTCATTGTTTGATTTTCAAAACAAATAAAAGGCATTCAGCTTTTCTTCTTAGGAACCTGGACATAGAGTGTATTTCTATGCATGCTGTTTTCACTTTTTCCCTTGGGCTTTATGGATTTAAACTCATTACCATATAAATCATAGAACATCCAATACAAAACAAACCCTTCAACAGTCACATTCAGTTGTGTGCCAGAGGTTTGACCCTCATCCAATAAATTTCACAGACATCATATGAATCCATCCAGATGTTCATACAAGCAAAACCAATCTTACTTCCCACCAAATGTGGCTCTGAAGAAAGAAGGAGAATGGCTAAATTTGGAGTCATGGCCCTTATAAGTACAGAACTCCCACTGAGATCAAAGGAGTAGACCAAGGCAACAAGATTGGGCCCCCAATTCCTTGCTTTTCAACACACAAACTCAATGCCAAGTGGGAAACAAAAGGCAAAAGAGTGAGAAACAGTGCTGGCCCAGGGGGAGAAGGATGGGTATGCATGCTTCTCATCAAAAAGTGGGCTTGTCACAAAGGATGGCATTATCAGACACAAGGATTTGAAAGGTAACTCTAAACCTAACATTAAGGCAAAAATATTTTAGAAAGTGAAGACATGATCCTTCTGCCTATGTCGAGTTACATGTGCCAAAGATTTGACTTCATTTGTGAAACAGAGACACAACCAGTACTGTGTTACATATGACTCCAAGGAGAATTATCTCAAGAGATAAATTAATTGGTCATAGATGGTAGAGGTGATTAATGATGGAAAGATATGAGTAAGGTAGATCTACTGGTAGATGATGGAGAGGTACATAATGGATATATGATTTTCATATGATAATAATAGAAGAGATAGATAATACATATATATGCATAAATATATAGATACTGTAAGGAATGCTGTTGATGGAATAGACTATATATAGGTGAAAAAATGGTCTTCATAAAAGAAGCATCAACTGGGATAGGTAGATGGGCATTTGAGAGAGAGAGAGAGAAAGAGAGAGAGAGAATACAGCAAAGCTAAAGGTACCTCATATCCTATCAGTGTACATTCTCATCAACAGAGGAAAGGAGAAGAAATTATAATGTATTTTCTTTTTAGGTGTGTGTGTGTGTGTGTGTGTGTGTGTGTGTGTGTGTGCGTGTGTGTGTGCTTGTGTGTGTGTGTGGTATGCATGCATGTCTGTATGTGTGTTGCTATGTGTATGTGGAGGTATATGTGCTGACAAAAGAAGTCAGTATCATGTGTCTTCTGCAATCATTCCCCACCTTACTTTGAGCTCACTGATTCAGCTATACTAGCTAACCAGCAGACCCTAGGAATTCTCCTGTCTCCATCTCCTCTTTCCAGTGCTGAGATTACAGGCATGTACTGTTGTGCATGTGTGTGTGTGTGTGTGTGTGTGTGTGTGTGTGTGAGAGAGAGAGAGAGAGAGAGAGAGAGAGAGAGAGAGCATTTAGAGGTCATAGGTTGATGTGAGATGTCTTTCTAGAATGCTCTCCACCTTATTTACTCACTGAATCAAGATCTCTCACTGAACTCAGAGCTTATGAAATTTGCTAGACTAGCTAGGCAGCTTGCCATGGGGATCCACTACATCTGCCTCTCAAATGCTAGGATTATAGGCAGACTACCAAATCCACCTGGTATATATGAGTGTTGAAAAACCAAAATCAGGTCCTTGTGTTTTCATAGCAAGTGCTTTACAAATTAATCCATTTCCTCAGGCCTGCAAAGGTATCTGTAACCATTATGTAACATCTTCATGGAATAAAATTGCCTGCTATGAAACCACTGTGTAGATTTATGCTTGTCAGTAAGTCACTGTGTTCTTTTGAATGATATTCAGACAAAATGACCTTCCAGTTCACAATGCTGATTCTACCATATGGAACCCAACATAGAAAAGATGAAAAGATAAATTTTCCCAATGAATAACAAATAACTCTGCTAAATTACTCAGATAGAAAATGGATTATATATACTTTATTTTCCTAAAGGTGATATAGGATGTAATTTAGAAAACAATGGAATGTGTGAGTTTTGTGTATTTATCACAAATGTTCATTGCCCAACTACTGTGGGTGAAAAACTAGGACCAGGCTTTTAATCACAGTGTAAAAAAAGAGTGATTCTTTCATGTTTTTGTTCATTTTAAGACAGGTTCAGTCTATGTGGGCAAGGCTGGCCTCGAACTCCCTACCCTCTTGCCTCAGCTTCCTTAGTGCTAGAATTACAGGTATGTAACATCACATCTGACTCTTAAAAAAGGTTTTTAAAATTTGTGACCTATATGTATCAAACTGTAGGGGGTGGTGATTCAAACTTCAATTATTAAATGACTCCAGAATCAATATCAAGTCTTTACAACCTGAATTTACTCCTCTCTCCTGCACCATGAAGCCCATTAAAAAAAACTCAGAGGGTAAAACCCACATTGTAGTTAATGAATCCCAAAGAAATGCTCATTACAATTATCTTCACATCTATCCAACCAGTGATTTCCAAAGGAGAAGTTTGGTTAATATGGAAGATTCATGTCCAAAGAGCCTAAATAAGACATCCCTAAAAATGTTGCCAGCTTTACAATTACATTCTCAATTTCTGATGGAGTTTCTAATGACACTGTGATTTACTGATCTGTTCTTACTTTCAGGCAGAAGAAACTGATTTCTTAGCTTATGAAGTTAAAAACTTGGGTAAGCTTTTTTCTCAACTGCAATATAGTTCAACAATCTACAATTTAATGATGCAGTTTTCTTTCATTGCAATGTTTAAGAAATGGTGCAAATATATGATTTCTATTTAAAGTATCTTAAAGTCTGTAAAATATAAATCTCTTGATGGGATAAGGAGAAAATGGGTGGTTAAATAATAGACAATACTAATATAACAAATTATTGTCCATTTGTTGTAAGTCATATGCACATCTATCTTATAACATATTATATATGCATATATGTATATGCAAATATTCTAAAATATCACCTAATAAGATGAAATAAAAATTATCTAAAATTTCAGTTGAAGAACAATTTAACATTACAGATGCTGAATAATGTCTTCTCAGAACAAATGCATACAATATGATACACAAATAGGATATGGATCATAAACAAGCACATTTCTGCTCATGATCTTTACAGGAAGAAGTAAGCAAAACATTCTGCTATTATTTGCTATTCACACAAGAATTTTATTTTTGAATGGTGATACAATGCCAGCATAATTGTAGAAATTCATTGTATTAAGGCCTTGAGTCTATGAATATTATTCTATAATTATTTACTTAATGATAATATGTATAAGGCTGGCAAGATGGCTCAGTGGCTAAAGGTGCTTCCCTGCAAAGCCTACTGGCCAGAGTTCAATTCAGCAGCCAACCATGTAAACCCAGATGCACAAAGTGGCATATATACATGGAGTTCATTTGCAGTGGCATGAGGCCCTGGTGTGTCTCCTACTATCTCTCAAATAAATAAATGAAATATTGTTTAAAATATAATGTGTCCAAAGCATCATTCAAATTAACAACATATCTGATAAATATGCTTTATGTAATATTTAGGAATTTTAATTCAAAAATATTCATTATTAATGTAGTTTCAATACAAGTATCCCAAGTAAATTTTTTGTTATAAGCCTAAAGTATACTTCAGATTTAGACATACTTGTAATATTTAATAAATAAACTCTATCACAATGACAAGGTTGCTCTAATTACTTATCAAACTTTGTAATGTCATAATCTATGAAATCTAAATATAAATCCCATCATATGCATATTTTTAAAGAATGAGATAATAGGGGGCTGATCTAACACTGAACATATGAATGAGTATGAGAACAGAGTTTGTGTTCTGTGTGTATGTGTGTAGGGATAGCAAGGAATACGTAAAAATGTAAAAGAGGGACTTAAAGAATCAAATTATTTAATAAAAATTCTTATAAACTAATCCAAAGCATCTACAAAAAAAACTTGTGTGAAAATAGAATGCATTGACTGATGTAATTGGAAGGCCTTTCTTCAAAAACATTTTCATTTAAAAGTTACTAAGCACTATCAGTATATCTGAGTAGCAGCATGTTTAGTATTCATGAAGCCCTATCTTTAATGCTCAGCATAAAAAAATAATTATGGAACAGGGAGAGAATAGGATAATATGTACCAATATTGATATCTCTATCTTGGTTTCAGTGGCACCTACATGAACCAAATTTATATATGAGACAAAATGTCATAAAATTATGTACATAAACTCAACCAAATGTAAATTTTGTTCTCTTGATATTGTGTTATAATTATGTAAAATGGAACCAGTAGTGGAAATTTGTTGATTTTCTTCTACTCTTTTTGAGACTTTCTTTGAACTTTAAATCCAACAGAAAGATATTTCTATGACATTTACACTATTACAAGAAACATACCTTAGAACATTGCTTGTGATTCTGGCACCAAACCAAGGAACCATTGTTCTGCAAAAGGAAAATGAAACATTAGCCTATTATATGATTTTCTAATATTCCAATAAAAAGTACATTTTTTAAATATTCAAATTAATAAAAGAATAATCTTACAATGTTGGAGTTTGTTTCTTCCTGAGATAGCTAGGCAACCACTCTACCCACTAAGCTACATCTCCAACCATAGAATATGAGCTTCTAATGTATGTTTTATTTCCTTATTAACTTCATGATAAAATCAAAGACAAAATTATAAAGAGTGGTAGGCATCTAATGTGAAAAGGGTCTCAGTCAGCTCTTTGGCTGTGTAGAACAATATAAAACATACTCACAGGAAAATGAAGACTAAACATTTTCCCAAAAATAATCAGTTTTGGTAAATTTATTTATAAGGTGAACTTCTTTAAGAGTTCTGATGTCAACCAATGTATGAAAATAAGAGACTGAGCTTGGTAGTGATACCCCAAGTAGGAAGGCTTCACAGCCTCTCTTACTAGATACATGTCTATGAACAAGAGCCTCAGCTTAGCCACCTGTAAAGATGCATAACAGCAATATGACATGTCAACTTGTTATTGGGAAAACCAAATGAGATGACATACAGTCGTGCATTCTCTGATATTTTTATCACTGTGTAACTATCATAGTGTATGTAGACTATGTGGGGCTACATAATATAGCATACTGCACACCTAGGCATCAATCCAATGTTACCAACTTTTTTTTTTAAAGTTTCAATAATTTTTTATTTCATATTTTATTTCTTTCTATGTGAATTTTTATTTTATATATATATATTATTTCTGTGTGAGTGTGTGTGTGTGTGCCTTTGACCTTTTTTTTTAATATATATTTATTGTCCATAATGTGTTACATTATTTAGTGGGCAAACCATGCGTTGTTATCCCGAATTCCCCAACTTTTAAATGTTTTAGGCAACTGTACCACATAGTAAATATTTGTTTTCCTAAAAATAGTACATTAGCTATATTAGAAAATATAAGTCAAAGTAAGTTTTGAATTCCATTATAATCTTATAGGATCACAGTTGTACATGTAACCCACTGTTGACAAACACATCATTGTATCTCTCAAGCTTGATACATAAAACACAGCATGATGTAACTAACATTCATGTAAATACCAGGACTATGGTCTATTACCCTTAATACTAGTATTCACACATAATTAATATTTTGGACCTTTTTTTCTTTGGTTGTGATATTTTATTGTGCTAGGTTAAGGAAGTTAGCAGAAGTAATAAAAACTATCACCTAAACTGGGCGTGGTGGCACATGCCTTTAATCCCAGCACTCGGCAGGCAGAGGTAGGAGGATTGCCGTGAGTTCAAGGCCACCCAGAGACTACATAGTGAATTCCAGGTCAGCCTGGGCTAGAGCGAGACCCTACCTTGAAAAACAAACAAACAGCAACAACAAAAAAAAAACCTATCACCTAATATATAAGATGTCATGGGC
Organism: Zapus hudsonius; assembly: GCA_004024765.1. NCBI lineage: Eukaryota > Metazoa > Chordata > Mammalia > Rodentia > Dipodidae > Zapus > Zapus hudsonius. The sequence goes on along the minus strand of PVHP010032314.1, from coordinate 12,035 downwards.
TTCAAGTTTCTGAGGTACACAGTTGAATATGAAATAATGTGGCCTATTTTCTTTGAACCTCTACAATTTTCACTTGAAGTACCTTCATATGGGCATATAATAATAATAATAGTTCATGTGTTTTAAGTTATGAAAAATGAAACTGATAATATATTTTAAAAGTATTTTATAAACAAGTTTATTGGAATATAATTAACATTCCATAAACCCACTCCCTTAAACTGCACAATTCAGTGATATCTTAGGGTATTTACAAGGCTACACAGACTGCTGTAATAAATATGACATTTTTTCAAGGCAAAAACTAAACCGGGACTCATTTATATTCATTTCCCATTTCTGTCTTAGCACAATCTGTTCTTACAGATTTATAAATTTTGGACACTTTATATAAATGGAATCATACCATGTATGCTCTTTTGTGTCTGCATTCTTTCACTGCACTAATGTTTTCCATTAGCATCTTCCTCCTTCCAAATTATGAATATCTTAATAGTTCATGCTTATACAGTGCCAAATATGATTATGTTGTTAAACCATATTTTGTTCATTTTCTCTCAATAATATACCATAATACATACTTACCCAATAATATACATTAATTATCAGACTCCCAATATGTCATAATAAATCACACACACACACACACACACACACACACACACACACAGAGAGAGAGAGAGAGAGATATCTCAATCATATGAGGGTCAGAAGTCATCCTCTTCTGTGAGAAGATTACTGAGACAACAAATCTGAGTCCCATCTAGCATTTACACCATTAAGTGTCTCGATCATATAAGTCTGAACTTTACTTTTCAGTCTTTAGTTCCAATATTTCCAATAGATTACTCAGATTTTAACCTAATCTACAATTGTTTGACTGTACAGTACTTCCCCAATGGACTCTGCATGTCCTCACATGAGCTCTCCTCTTCTCTCCATTTCCCCAGTCTGTCTTTCACTTCTCTCTCCATTGGTCAAACAAAGACTGAAGCTCAGGGAATATACAGACTGTATTATTTATCCCAGGGATTACATACAGATTGAGATTGTGTTGGGATTAGATGAAAAGCTGGCCAAATAATGACCATCGTTAACTGAAAAGCAAGGTTCTCATAGAAAAGAGGTAGAAAGATGCTATAATATGTAGGTTGGTGTTTTATAAAAGAAGCCACTGGCTTCATACTGCAATGAAATCTCATGAGGAAGTCAGGTACACTGAGGCATTCTCATAATCAAGGCGAAGAGCATAAAACACAGAGGCAACATTGCCAAGTATGAATTTGCTAAAACTGAAAGGAGCCACACAGTGTCTTGCTCCTGCGCCATACTTTCCTCACCAGGATGGATTCTAGCCTCTGGAATTGTAAGCTGAAATATGTCTTTTCCTTCTTTCAGTTATTTGTGGTCAGGTATTTGGTCACAGCAATGAGAAAGTAACTAATATATAAATGTTGTTAATGTTCTAGTTCATTCCATGTGTTGGCTGATGTGTTAAATAAAAATATATATGTAGGGCCTCTGTTGTGGCTCTGTGAGCTTTGGGGATAACAGCATGAATACATTAAACACACTGTGGGCCTTTCCTGTTAATCTTGATTAGAGCTGGCTACCAATGGGACTTCCAAGTATCATATTTATCTAGCATACCCTGCCCCCAACTTAAATACTATGCTCATTATTCAGAGTAGTAAGCAGTGAAGCACCTAGTAAAAAGTATCAGGGTAAAAGTAGATTGACTAGACCTTGGAGCTTGAATCAAGGCCAAATCTTGAAGGTCTTTTATGCCAGTAATGATCTAAAGTTTTTCCTTATTGATGATCTTAGAAGAAGTACAAACGAATCTGGATGGTTCTGAATATGATCAGGAAGCAGGAGACTTAATTGTTAGAGTGTTCTGGAGAGCATAAGAGAAGATCCATCAAGAAAATAGATAACTATAGTTGAGTTTTACTTATTGATGGAAATACATTTTATTTATTAAATACCAGAGAGTTAGTTAAAAAAAAAAAACAGCCCAGAGGATTGGGGCCATGAGAACTCCTGGTATGGCTGCATGGCTGCCATTATTACTTTCCTTTGTTCCCTTTGCCTGTGTGAAGGCCAAACTTCAATAACCAAAACAAAAAGAGCCCTACAAAGATTTTCTTCAGTGAGGAACCTCCACTTTTCACAAGCACACCCTCTGTCCTTATCAATATAAACCTTCTCTTCCAGAACTTACATGTTTCTGAATCTATGGGCTCATCCACATCTATCAGACAGAAGGACCAATAGCCACAGATCCCACTTGTTGCATTGCACATATTCTATTAAAATTTGGGGGATGGTAAGATGATCCAGTGGTTAAAGGTGCTTGCATGAAAAGCCTGCAATTTCCCAGTACCCATATAAAACGAGATGAACAAAGTGGCACATGCATCTGAAGTTTGTTTGAAGCTGCAAAAGGCTCTGGTGTTCTTGTTCTCTCTCTCTCTCTCCCTCCCTCTCTCTCTCTTTCTCTCTCTCTTTCTGTCTCCCTGTCTCTTTCTCTCTTTCTTCACAAATAAATTATTTTTTTTTCAAAAATTGGGGGTTGGGAAGATTTCTCAGTGGATACAGTGCTTGTCATGCAAGCATGATGACCAGAGTTCAGATCCCCATCACCCATGTTAATGCTGGACAGGTGTGGAGGCCCACATGTAACTCCAGCACCTGGGAGGCAAAATAGGAGATCCTATGGGCAAGCTGGCTAGGTAGACTAGCTCCAGGTTTAAGTAAGAGAACAATGCTTCAGTAAAAAAAAATGGAGAGCAATCAACCAACATCAACCTCCAGCCAACACACACACACACACACACACACACACACACACACACACACACACACACACACCTCCTCACCCCCCACCCCCCCCCACATACATGGATAAAATGTCATTCCCATAGATTACCTCAATCAAGGCATTTTCATTTTCAGTGAAATGTCCCACTTCCCATAAAATGAAAAGTCATACCATTATAAAGAAATATTTAGGGCAATGGCAAGCAAGCAATAAGGATGATTATGATTGGGATTTTTTTTTTATTTTGAAGACATCGTAGGATGCTAGGGAAGATTAAAAAGATAATCCAAGCAAAGTATGTAGCAAAATGTTTTGCACTGAATTAGATGTCAAAGAAAAAAGGCCATTTGCAATACCACTGTGATTGTATTATTTTTCCATAACTTTTGTTCTTAGAAGTGAGGGATGATCCTAGACTTAAATTTTTCAGCTATAATGGATAACAGTCATGCTAGATGAACTGATCCAGTATTATCAGTGAGATTCAGAGTATTTTTATTTGTAAAAAACTAAAATGTGGTATTTGTAATGAAAGTGGTGCTTGGCATATGATCCCCCCCCCCAGTGTTAGCAGTCTGCCAACATTTGTGATTATGCTGATTGGACAGTGGTTAGAATTTGTGCTTTCCTTTTAGTGGTCTGCCCATTTTACATTTCTATCTTGGATTGTCTACCATTCCCTTGTCAATTTAGCAGCTATTACCATCAGTGACATTTACTAATCATGTGTCTGCTGCAAAATTTCCCCACTTCATCATTTGTCTTTTGGACTCCATTTGCCATGGAGTCTTTCCTATGAAGACCTTTTCTAGACAACCACATTGGAAGTACACATAAACAAACATAATTGTCACTAAATATGTAGTCCTACTACCTTTCAGTATTTTGAGTATCTTGTTTTGCTTTAAATGATACACTACTACCTTGGTTTTATAGATTTCTGTGCTCTTTTTAAATATTAATTCATGAGCATTTATCATATAATTTATCTCTACAAGGAATTTCTAAGAAACCCTTCCTCATGGCTTCAGGAAGGTGAGCAAAAATAGCCATTCACAGAGGCCACTTTGCTTTCAGGTCAGCTGTGCATGCTCTTTGCACTTCCAGGAGGCTCACCATAATGCTTTTTGAGCAGAAGAGTGAGGGAAAATTACCAGAATCCAGAACATTGCAACACTCCACCCAACTGAAAGGTCTTTGATTACAATGGTCATCATACACTAAAGCCACTTGACAACAAAAATGAAATGCAGTATTTACAATGAAGTTTTTCCTGGCTTAAGGCCAGCAGAGATAAAGAGTCAGAGAACATTAAGCTAGAAAGAGGCTTTTCTCTAGAATCATTATTGTAACCTCCAGGTAGGATCAGTCAGTGGGGCTTTTGTAGTTTATGAAGATTACATTCTGTGTTTTATTGGTTTAACTGGATAAAACATGAATGGTAGTCGAGCCTTCTTTCAAAGAGTCTATATATGTCAGTCAACTGAATCCAGCCGTCCTTTCAGTGACATTTTCAAAGTCTCCCCATTTGTAACCTTTTGATTTCTCCTTAAAGAAAACTAATTCTTTAAAAGCTTCAACTAAAGAAAACATTTCATTAACTCAAAGATAATCCACACAAGGTGGATAAAGATAAGTGAAAATGAATTGTCCAGGTAATTTAAAAGAGAATTATAAAAGATCTGCACTTTGTATATTTCTATAGCTAGGTGTTGGTGTGGAAGAGCCAAGAGTACTCATCAGTGGCAGTACTGTTTTTCAACAATCCAAGAAAAACGACAACAAGCCTTCACTTTTAGAGGCAACACCATAGAATACCAAAATTAGCTGTGATTTTCAAATGCCAATCTTGTTGCCACATTTGATGAGATGACTCCCATAGCCTCAGATGTATTCAATGCTTGGTCCCCAGCTGGTGGCAATTTGAGACATGGAGCCTTGCTACAAAAGGTGTGTTATTGGGGAGGACCTTGAGGTTTATTATCCCAGTTTTTATACCACCTCGCATTTGCTGCTTTCTGACAGCTGCCACTGAAATATGACCAGGCTCTGCTCTACCATACTTTTCTGCCATGATGAAACTTCCTCTCAATACTGGAAGCCAAAATAAACTCTTTCTTCCCAACAGTTGCTTCTGGCCAGGTTTTAGGTCCCAGCAAACAAGAAGGATCACTACAATAGATTCCTTAAATAAATAAATTAAAATTTAGAAATTCATTTGCATCCAAAATATTTCCTGGTATTTTGAAACCAAGGTGTAACACAATTGATTATTATTGTTTCTTTCTATTATCAACATACCTGGAAGTTGGCAGAGTTCTAGAGAATAGCAAGGAAAATGTTCATTTTTGCAGTGTGAAATATTTTAATGATTGTCTAATCTACATATTTTTCAAAAGCCTTAAATTAATATTACAAAGTGAAAGAAATATATATTGCATGATTCTAATCCTGTGGCATTCTGGAAAAATGAAAAAATGATTGAGAGTGTTAAAATGATCAATGTTCACCTGGACAGACCACAAGGGATTTTAGGGCATTGAGTCTACTGTGTATGATTCTACAAGGATTGATAAGTGTCATTCACATTGGTCAAGGTCTACACAACACACAACACTGAGAGTGAATATAAATGTCCACTATGACCTTTGAATGAAGTGTGAAGTTACAGGTACAAACTCTAATGAATAAATGGACTACTCTACTGCAGGTTGTTGGTAACAAAGGAGGGTATGCATCATAAGGGTGAGGGACATATGGAATATCTCTTTACCTTATACTGGATCTAAAACTATTTTGCTTTTTTTTTTTAAAAAAAAAAGCCAATTTCACAGGTGGGAGAAACACATGTACACATTTTTATTTAGAGTCAGAATGTTTTTCCATTGGCAACAGGGTTTCACTGTATAGCCAAGGCTGAACTGGAACTAACTATGTAGCCAAGCTAGCCTTGAACGCATGGCAATCTTCCTGCATCACTCTCCCAAGGGCTGGGGTTTTAGTTATGTGCCACTACACCTAGCAAGCTTTTTTGCTTTGTTCCCCTCCATTCATTCGTTTGTTCCATCCTTCATATCTTCCTTTCTAGCTTTATTTTTATTTTTTGATACAGGGATTGAATATGTTAAGCACATTATCTTTTACTGAGAGATACCCACAACTCCTCTAGACACAATTCTTAAAGGTTATAGAATATCCTCAAAAAATAAACAGTCTTTTCATTACCCTGACTCCAAAATTTCTTACAAATATACCACATTTAATAGGATTCTACAAGAAAACATAAAGGATCATAGAGAAAGATAGCTCTCCAAAACCCTGACCTTTCTCCCTCTCCTCCCACCACCAGCAGGATGCACGGTCCCACCAAACTGTCCTTGCTTCACCAGTAATCACACTTCATTCCCATGAAGACATGACTGACCCCATAACCTGTCTTTTCCAGCTCACTGCTTCAGGCCATTTTGGTAGCTTCCTACAAGATACTTCACAAGCACTCTATCATGACTACCAAGTGCAAATTAATTTGTGTGCAGCTTGCAAACACCTTATCTCTTGTTGATCATTGGTTCTCTGCACAGAGACAATTATCTACAATAAACATCACTGATGGAAGAGATAATTGCATGTAACCTTATTTTTAAGCCATGAAAACTGAAAAGAACGAAACATTAATCTGAACCCTTAAGGTCTAAGTGCAGGTTTTAGGAAGTAGGTTCATTATGTCCTTCCCACAGAATGTCCAAGGCATTTTCAGAATGCAGAAATGGAACAAACTCACTTTTGAGATCAAATACAACATATCTATGGAATAATCACACTTTCTCCTTATACCTGGTACATCTAGAGAAAAATTATAGAACAGCCTGACTATGGTGTATGTTAAAACATGACATTTTCTTAATGTTTTACCATAAATTTGGACAAGCAATACTCTAACAAATTCTAGATATGGACAAAAACAGGTGCAGATATACATTCTTTATTTCCTACTTACTGTTCATTTGAACCCAGCCTATAAACACAAGTATTGGCCTCTCAGGATATCTCAAATAAACATTGATTCTTGCCATAGTGATGATTTCAGACAGGAACATTTAAGGCGTATTTGGTACTTGCTATGGTTTGTGCTTTTAAAAACTTAATCGTCATGCAGAAGTACAGAGGCTTCTAAGGTCTCAACAATAAAGCAGCCTTAATACTCACCCACCATGACCCAGGAAACTGAGCAGAAGGGGGGGGCGCAGAAAGATTGTAAGAGTCATGGTGGGGGAGAATATCCAGAGACATTGCCCACCTAAGTAACAACTGGCAAAGGGGGACGGAATTGGGTTAACTCCTAGGCTGTTCACAACCCCCTACCCCATGGACTGATACAGACTGCCCATGTAGGAGGATATCCAACTGACCAGGGACAGGGAAGAGGGAAATAGGGGAAGTGGAGACATCAATACATTATTCTCTTATTAATTAATTATGGATAATAAAATAATAAAAAACTTAATCCCTCAAATTTATGTGTTAATAGTATTTCAAAGAGGGACTTTTGGAACCTCATTTGGATTAATGTTATGGGGGTAAAACCTTCATGATGGCATGAGTGGTTTTAAAAGAAGTGGAAGAAAGATCTGAGCTGGCCACTTGTTCTGTCTCTCCCTGTGATGTGATATAGTAAGAAGGCCCTCCATAGACACTGCTGTCATGTTCTTGGACTTGCAGCCTCCGGATTATCACCCAAATGAACTTCTATTCTCTATCAATTATCTGACCTCAAGTATTTTTATAGTATCAGACAGTAGATAGACTGACAAATATTTAAATTTATATTTAAAGTGTGACATTTATTTGTATTTATTTAATGCTTCGTTATTATATTGTATTTTAATCTACTAATTCATATCTAACTTATTTGTGTTTAATGTTTTATATTATACATATACTTAAACACAATTTATATTTTCTGGGAAATTATAACCACTTCCTAAAACTCATAAAAACTGTGGAAGATTTCAAGAGGTAATGAGTGGCTTGTGTTGAAATAAGTCCAACTCTAAGCAAGTTTATAGGGAGCATTAGGTGTAATAACTGAAATTTAGTAAATGGTTCACATTACAAAATAAGGGGAAGCATTGTCAATCAAGTGCTTATAACAAACTGAATAACTAACTCCTTGTCCACAGGACCTTCCCAAATAAAGACATGTGTATATGAATTTCATTTTGCTTCATAGCAGAGACAAGTAGAACTGCAGATGAACTCAGATGTCAAATCAATCATAGACACACTTGTAAAGTTCACAAAGATTCTCCTAAATCCGCACAACATTTGCCAGTTACCATATCTGACAGAGGTAAGCACGGGGAATAGTTTAGCCACCCCAGAATACTGCTTGGCTTGAGCAGTAAATATACCCTTCTCATAAACCACGCATCTAGCAACCTGTTGGGATTTTGGGACCCCCATCTATACTGAGCTGCCTGTATACATCCTACTCTGTCCAAACAATCAAATATTGTTCTCCTCACCTTAGAGATAATTATTCATAATCATTACTATCCAAATGTGTTCTTAGGTAGATGGGGATCAGAACATCAGGAGGTCACGCAGACTGGAATTGTTTTGGATGCATGCACAGTGAGACTAACTGACCTCTATGAGAACTTTTAGAGAGAAACATCTATTTACCACATCATGTCTATGCATAGCTGGGCACATATATGAACAACATCAGATAAATAATGAAGAGGAACATTCACAATAGAATAAATATTATATAATCCAAACCTGTCAATCAAACCAGGGAACCATCCAAACTACATCCCTTGTAACCGAATCCTCCCATAAAAATCATATAAAGAGAAGTCCCAGATCACTTCCTGCAACCCTTGAATACTCTCTACTCAGTGGCCTGTTGCCCCTTTGGCAGTGTATTCAAACTTTTTCTCTCACTTTGCTCTCAATAAAATGTCTTTCTGTACAATTCCTTACATATGCCTTTATTCAATTTTTCAAGAAAAGATGCAAAGAATGTGGAAACACCCAGAGACCACCAATAACCTATCTACTTGTCTGGAAAGTCAACAAATCCTTATGCAATAAAAGCATGAAGCTAGAAGAGTATAGTTATTGGAGGCCTCATATAGAATTGACTATGGGCTCCAAAGGGCTGCCTCCAAGCGAGCATGTTAGTTGGTCACCTATATTTTTATTCATGACTCACAAGGTGGGACTATGCAAATGTGCTAGCTTCCCATCCCTGCAGTGCAATGCCTAAGAGAAAACAGCCTAAAGGACAGACTACTTGGGAGCATACTTGAACGCTTTTTAGTTAAAGTTGATTGCTAATATAATGCTTTTGGACCCAAAGAGCATCATGGTGAGAAGGTGACAGAGGAAAGGGAAGGGATGGGGAGAAAGAATCCTATTATAATGTTCAAGGAATGCTGAAGCCCCAAAGGTGCAACTTCCTCCAATTTGACCCCACCTCCCAAAAAGTTTCCAGAATTTCATGATAGCACCACTAGCTGAGAACTGAGCCCAGTAAATGAGCCATTAGGGGACATGCTAGATCTAAAGATCTGCTTAGATGTGCACATGGCAGGCGGAGGCAAGAGCATCATAAGTTCCAGATCAGCTTGAGCTAAACAGTGACTTCCAGACAAGCCTGAGATACAGCATGAAACCCATGATTCACAAAAAGAGAAAAAAAGGTTTGTCCTAGGTGTTGAGAAGGTTGAGGTGGACCGTGGGAAAATAAATGACTATGAGGAAGCACATGGAAAAAGAAACACAGAAAGATCGATCCAAATCTTGTAGCTAAATGACATTTTGAGGGTCTAGATACAAACATGAGTCCTAAAGACTCCCTTAAATTGTAATATAAAACTCAAAGGAAATCCTCCTCACTGCTTATTTGCTATCATAGTGCTAGAAATTGCTATGCAAGCTGATGGAGGAGAAAAATTATTAACAATTTTAATCAGAACTAGACCCTGTAAACTACACAACTCACTACTTTGGCAAAATGTGCCCACTGTTGCAATAACTATAGGACCATTATGAGAGTAACCAACTGCTCTATGGATTTGAGGCCCACTCTGTAGGAGGGAATTCATGCCTGGTAATGAGATCCTAATCAAAACCCAGTGGCTGGGAAGGTCATCAGTGGCTACTACTGTTATTTGGCTAAATTGACATGTTACAGCCAACAGATTGTCCTCTAAATATTTATGCTTATGCCCATAGATTACTGCCTCTCTCAACTTTTGTCAGAGAAGTATCTTTATGCAGATAGCACTGACTACTGGAGAGACCTAAGAACTGTCAAGGTGCTGAGAAAAAGTGACATTTAAGTATTCAATGATAAATGAAGCATCCCTATCAAGCCCTCTAAGGCTCAGAGAACACTGTGGAAGAGGGATGTGAGAGAAAGTAAGAGATCAGAGGATAGGAAGGATAGCTTTGGAATACTATAATCTGGACATGAAATGGCCTTTGTAGTCATGATCTCACAAAGGCTGTTATTACTTGCACAAAACCTGTACAACATGTCATCATAGATAGAGGAGTGTAAAAAAAAAAAGGAAAATAGAGAAGACATCAAAATGGGAGAGGGACTAGTTGAAAACAAGAAGGGTTTAGTGGAAGATGGACTGAGATAGGGGAGAAAAGAAAGTAATGAGAGGAGAGTGTGATCACAATCCATTATGTACATGAGAATTGTCAATAAAAAATAAGATAGAGTCTAGAGAGAAAGCTCAGCAATTTAAGGGGCTTTGTTTACAAGGCCTACCAGTCCAGGTTCAAGTCTCCAGCCACCTACACAAAGCCAGAACAGCATTCATTTGCAGCAGCAGGAGTCCCTGGCATGCCTATACAGGTGCACACACAAAGAAGCCACAGTCAAAACCTTGATGCAGAGGCTGGAGAGAAGGCTCAGTGGTTGAGGTCCTTGTCTGCAAAGCCTAAGGATCAGGGTTTGGTTCCCCAATGCTTATGTAAGGCCAGATGCACAAAGGGGCATATGTGTCTGGAGTTTGTTTGCAATGGCTGGAGGCATTGTCACACCCATTCTGTATCTGTCTCCTCTCTCTCTCTCTCTCTCTCTCTCTCTCTCTCTCTCTCTCTTAAATAAAATATTTTTAATTTTTAATTATTTTATTAAAAATGAAATAAAAAAACCTTGATGCACACTGCATCACCACATACAGCCTGATGTTTCTAAAGTGTGTCTTGCAGCTAAATGAAACTCATGGTTGCCTATACTCTCCATGTGTGAATTCAATCATAGCTACACATTCTACCACTATGTAACTAAGCTATGGACACTGTTGCTGGACTAAAATGTGATTACAGCAATTGGACCATGATTTGGCACTAAAAGAAGAATGGTTATAACCTCAGACACACAATGAATACAGTTATTAGCAAATGTTAATCAGAGGAAAAATGAATGTTTATATTTTCTTTTGCGTAAAAACGTTCACATTTTATCACAAGTAATATCAGAACCTTATACGATTTAAGGAAATAATATTCCCAAATGCAGGTGAAACTGTGTTACAATTTATAAATAGGACTGACTTATGAACTAGATGGATAATGTCACCAATCAACCAGATGTTGGTGTGAGCAAGTTATATACCATGAGCAACCATCATTACACCATTGGTCATGAGTTAGTATCATTTTATTTTTAAAAATCTCTTAGGTTTAAATAAAAATGGATCCTATCTTTGCTTGTCAGAGCCACTGCCATTCACATACAAACTAGGATATTGTGATAATGACTCCTGTGGTGTTTACCACTGTTTTCTGTAGCCTGCATTTAGGACATAATTAGTTGACATAATTCTGAGTCAGTTATGAAATCAATAAATATTTTATAGAAAATACATATGTGAGTATAAGGAACAAGGTATTGCCAGTGAATATATACCTCCCTCCATAACACAAGCATCTGAGATAAGCAAAATATCAACTGTAGTGATCTCTACTTTGGGATATTGATATAAAAATTCTGCTAGCATAAACTAGTGGTATCCAGACCTTCTTTCACTGTACACTTTTTTTCCCAAAAGAAGTGAGTTAATGGGAAAGGTGGATTTAAAGAGAGACATGGGGGGGGGCTGGAGAGATGGCTCAGCAGTTAAGGCACTTGCCTCCAGTGCCTAAGGCCGTGGGTTCAATTCCCTAGTACCCACATAAGCCA
>PVHP010032313.1:0-20407 GCA_004024765.1 Zapus hudsonius | reverse complement strand
AAAAAAATAGAAATGAAGGGTGTGCATGTGAGAGAGGAAAAGAGAAGTGATAATCCTCAAATTCCCACAGAGACTTTTCCTCTCATGGCAGGGCTTGATGCAATCTCTCCGCATCTTTTTCTTAATCTTTTTATCTTGATGCAATGGTAGTGCGTTTTTTGTTCTTTGCAAGGAGATGTTGACTTCTGACTTAGAGAAAACCAAGAGAACACAGGACACGCTTTGCTGGGAAAGACACAGGTGAACTGGTGCTGGAAAAAGAATTTCCCTCTGGGAATAAGACAGGCTGCAGGAGAAAGAATGCCACCCCCAGCCAGCCTGCTGAGGCCGGGTGGCAGGGGAAGATGGCTGCCTTCCAGACACCCATTGACTCCCTGCCCAGACAGTTGCATTTTCCATCCCCAGAGCCAATCAGCTGCTCATCACTGCTGCATGGGAGACCATCAAAGGATTTAATAATGGTTGGCAAATGTCAAATTACATTGAATCTAAACCAAATTCCAGACATTTAGGGCTATGCAGTCATTAGCAATCAATTAGCATAGTCACTTTTCCCTCAACACATTTTCAGTCCTCCTCCACTGCAGGACAAGAAAACACGCACTCTGTCTCTGACCCCTCAGTGGCAGCATCGCTCTGCTTAGTCAACAGAGGAACAAGTGAGTCCCTGTCTCCTGTGGCTTCCTTCCCCCGTTTGCTTCCCCATCAGCATTTTCAGAAGTGGAAGGAAAGGCTACAGTATTGGTACACCCTGTCCCTTGGAAATCACAGGGAAATAAAAGGTAAACATACTGAAAATCTTCTCAAACCCTTTCCTCTAGCTGGCACCCTTAGTTCATCGAGGAGTGACGCGTGTCAACGCATCCAAGAGGATGGTGGGTGACCTCATGCCACCTCTACTGGCCTCGTGTTTAGTGCAGTGGGATGTCATTCCAGTAGGAGAGGCAGTAAACACTGCCCACAAAACAGGACCTCACTCTATTGATTGCTGCGTATCTGCTTCATCCTTTCCTTTCAAAATTCACACCAATTTCTGGCAGCTCCCATTCTGCTCCTTGGGCCATGCACATCCCGTGGACTGAGGAGGGAGATAAGCTGGACTGTCAGAGCATTTTCTAGAAGCGTTTTCACAGTCATCTCAGCAATTCCTCTTTGCTCTGCTGCTTCTCCTTGCCCAGGCTTCCAGAGATGTTATTTTTGGAATAACTTTCTCAGAATGTAGGGAAGCCCATTTTCTCCACCTGGGACACATAGCAGCTCCTCTAGTCTCAATAGTCTGGACATAAAACTAGGCTTAGCTCAAATGCTTGTTGACACATATACATGTAGGCAAGGACAGTTCTATCTTTAAAAGGTCCTTCAAGTGCTCAGGTCTAGTTCTCTACTGCTGGAAACATGAACTCCAGTGACACAAATGTGTGGTCGTGCACCCCAAAGAGCTGAGTCCTGTCTGGGTGATAGAACGGTGTTTCTATCCATGGGTTAGAGTTCTGTGAAAGACCATCTGAGCACAGCACATGAGTGCGAAACCATAACCAACAAAATGAAAACTTCCTGGTCATCAAGATTTATGCTCAGTAAAGACCCAGAGAGGATGCTTTTAGCACACTCTCCAAAGGGAGTCCCTTGGACTTTGCCTGCACAGTTACCTCCTTGGAAGGCTCCTGTGTGGGTGGTGGTGGTTCTTGCTGTGACAGGCTGTGAGCAAACACAACCTGACCAACAGATGTACCAAGCCAGCGATTCAGAATCACAGTTGTTTGCAAATTCATACCTTGATGGAATAAAACCAGACAATGCTTATTTCATTTATTAAAACATTACTTTTGTTCATTAAAAATGATCCCTTTATATGACTCTAAGGGGCTCTTTAATGAGCTGCTCAGCCTATCCCCTCAAGTCTGTCTGTCAGGTCTGATTGAAGTCTAGGAGAATTCAGAAAACTGCACTTATAAAAAGAACCCTGGGTGATTCTGATGTTGGTGGGTATCTGCCCACACCTTGCAAAACACAGCATACAGCAGGCTTTTTTACATTCTTACATGGAAGTCAATTTCTGCTTGGGAATAAGTCCACCATGTAAATCAAAGACTACTCATCTGGTAGTAGAAAGGGCTATGAGCAGAGGGGAAGAGATTTGTGTTTGTTCATGTCATCATCCTGGTTTTTCAAAGGTTCATGCAATAGGTATTTTACCAGTATGAATACCTTATCATTGGTGTGTTGCTTAGAAATATTAAGTCTATAAGTATATGGCTAAATCATCTTATAAAACATGCTTTCCAAGAGGCAGAGGCTCTCCTGGCATATCAAAGTGTCTAACTCATGAAGATAGCTGGACTCTCCCATGAAATCCTTCAACTTTCTGACTCTATACCTAGGGAAACCAGAGAGCAACCAAACTCCATCCTAAATTGTGCTGAAAAAAAATGATGCCTCATTGGGAGACAGTGACTTGGAAGATTGACCACCAAAAAGAGAGGCCACAGAGAAGAACATAAAAAGTGGGCTTTGAAACCAGTTCCTCAGAGTGACTTTGCAGATATGAAGAGGTACAGGGGAGCGAGAAAGGGGAAAACAATTGACAAACGAAAAATAAGATTATAAGACTGGGAAGTGAAAAGTGTTAAAAGTTCCCAGAATCAAAAACATGATTTAAATTTTGCCCATTTTTAATATCAATACTATGCATTTGAAAGTGAAGTTAGTTACTTCTAAGAGGGAATGGAATTTTTATATAAATTTGACATTGGATCAATTCATTTAAGGTTTCAAGTGGCAAATCTTCGGCCTGTGTTCCCTCCCTCCATGAGTTCACCACAGTGTGTGAATAATATCTGGGCTTCATATTTCTTATAGTTGGAGTTCTTTGGACATAAATTCTACAATCTTAGCTCATGCACCTCACAGAGCAGTTTGTAATTTTAATTCCAAGAAGAGTTAATCACTAACAGAAGATATATCAACATTGCTTTGGCTCTCATGTTACTAGAATCCCAATCCACAAATGATGATCCTTTAATTATGCCTAGAGTGGTGCAGTGCATTCCCATCTTTGTTTTTGACGACTTTCTGCTCCTAAGACCCGGATGCTGGAAGTTCTTGCTCCAAGCAACAGAATCAAGTCCAGCTACTTGGTGGATATGCCATCAATATTGTTATCTGACTAGAAATGACTCATTTACTGGTCACTTTCCTATGATAAGCTCTGCAGATGCAGGTTCTTCAAGACTCTTCATTTTTACTTTACTGGCAACAAAATACTGCTCAGTCCCTCGATAGCTCATTTGTCCCATGGCTTTGTGGTGATGGGCAAAGGACGGTCTGCCTGGCTGATCTCTCCAAATCTGGCCTCTTACCCATGATTCACACACCTGTCATCCTCTGAGCAACACCTTTCTGTGTGGAAAGACAGAAGGAACCCATTCATGTTAAGGTACATGAAATGGATAAGGCATAAAAATTACCTCTTCTTGGCTGGTTGGAGTTTAAAATAGGAAAGACTTTAGGCAGTTATAACTATTTAAGAGAATATGAAGATCCCTGGTGTTATTTGGTGGGAAGGTGAGGGGGATGAGTTGTGTGTTTATGTTTACATGAAGGTTTTCACCTAGGGACTTAACCCCCACTAGAAAGATGAACTGCTTGAGAACGGAGGTCATGGCATGTATTCGCTTCTGGCCTTGACTGCTTGTCTGTGCAGCAGGAGCAGAGGAGATGAGTTTGTTGATGTACTCAGGGCTCCATTCTCAACCTAAGTGTGAACTCACCACAAGAGAGCCTTTCCTCGGAGAACGTGTGTGTTCTGAGGCAGAGAAAGTGAGGCAGAGAATATCCACTCAATTCAATAATATGCCATTGAGGCTGAAAGGCTGCTCTGTCCTAAAGTAACTTCCTAGGCATCAAATCAGACTTTATTACATTTTCACATGCATTTACTTTTAGATTCAATTTGAAATGTGCTCTAAAGAGCATCATATAGACTCTAATTAGCTAAAGAGCAAAGATACAGCATAGATCTGGAGTATGGCACAGAACTGTGTCTCTTAAGCACCACCAGTAATAACAGAACTTTGTGTGATATAAAGATGAGTAGTTATATTCTGAGTTTATTCTTTTCCTTTAAAAAGAAAATAATCTACCAAGTCAATAATTTGGGGAATCATTTTGCTTAGGACAAAACTAAATAAAACCTGTATTTTGGGTTTCAAAAAGTTCATCATTCTGAAGAAAAAAAACTAAAATAATAGTTCAAGGATGTCACAAGAATTTGAAGGTCACACTTAAGTAGCTCAAGTTGAAGAAACACTGCCAAGCCTGACTGCAGATCAACACACCTGGGCTAGCCCTTGTTTGAGGACACGCTATACGACCTTGGACAAGTTGGAATTCTCTGAATCTTAGTTGGCTCAAAGTGGAACAGTGTTGTTAAAGGACACTGCCATGATCCCTTCTAATTCTAGTGTATGATAATTCTATTTATATTATAGGTCAATTCTGTGATGAGTGGGGAGGGAGCAAGGTGACTAACTCAGTGTGACCAGTTTTGACTGGAGGCTGGAGATATGCAAGCATTCAGCTAGCTCTTAGTTTCCATCTAACAGTGAGGTAGAGAAGAGCCCCCTGTATGAAGAGACAGGGAACCAGAAAGCCAGCTTTGCCGCCTCTTTGCTATGTGGACTTCATCGAATCATTCATGTGCCCTCTTTGAAACCCTGTTCTTTTGTTTATTTTTTAAATTTTATTTATTTACTTTTAAGCAGAGAGAGAGAGACAGACAGAGAGACAGAGAGAGGAGAATGGGTTCACCAGGGCCTCCAGCCACTGCAAAGGAACTTCAGATGCATGTGCCATCTTGTGCATCTGGCTTTATGTGGGTATTGGGGAATCAAACTCAGGTCATTGGGTTTTGCAGGCAAATGCCTAACCACTGAGCAATCTCTCCAGCCCCCTGTTTATTTATTTTTTCCGTCAGGATTTGAACTGACAAATAAAAGTAGCATACAACTGTTAGACAATAGATTTTGAAATACATGGTGGAATGGCCAAATCAAGCCTGTCAATATACTCATTCCCTCACATACCTATTGTTTTTGTGGTGACAACACTTAAAATCTACAGTTAGTGATTTTCAAGAATATAATACATGTTTATTAACCATAGTCACCATATCATACAATAAATGGCCTGAATTTTGTCTTTTTTTTTTAGGTCTTTTGGAGTAGGGTCTCGATCTAGCCCTGTGTAACCTGGAATTCACTGTGTAGTCTCAGGTGGCCTCAAATTTATGCCAATCCTCCAACCTCTGCCTCCAGAGTGCTGGGATTAAAGGTGTGCACCATGACGCCCAGCTAATTTTATTTTCTTTGATGAACATTTCCACAACCTGTCCCCACCCAGCCCCACCACTCACTCTCTGCTTTCCTTTATAAATGACATCATGCCCTATTTGTCTTTCTGAATGCCCAGTTTCTTTATTTAAAAGGGAAAATGTGAGGGGGTGGGAAGATGGCTCAGTGGATAAAATGATCGTCACATAAGTATGAGAATCTGAGTTCCAAAAAGGCCCAGAACCCATGTTAAAAAAATGCTAGGCATGATGGTATGCACTTGTCATCCCAGTGCTGGGGAGGAAGAGACAGGACAATCCCTGAGGCTTCTTGGCTAGTTTGTCTAGCTGAATCAGTAAGCTCTGGGCTCAGCAAGAGACCCTGTCTCACATAAACAAAATGGAGAGCACCAGAGGAAGACACTTGGCACTGACCTCTGGTCTCCAAATGCAAGCCACACATGCAGCCACACACATTCATGCACACACATGCAGGCACACATGCATGCGTATCACATGCACACACCAAGACATGGCCACGGTGGATAAAATACATTCAAGCTATTCAGTCTTAATGAAGAGCCAGACTGCAGAGTATGTGAGATGAAAATTCTCTATAAATAGAAATCTCATCCTCTCACCCTCTTGTAGTTATTTTTTTTGGCCATTATATTATTTTAAAATACAGTATGGTTGTATGTATAGCTATATTATGATCACACATAATTTTTAAAGATGTAACAAAGGTCAAAGCAGTCAATATTGCTAGTTTTAAGAGCATCGGATAAAATATTAGTGCTGGAAAAGGCATCGTGAATTGGCTCATTGTGTATAAACCAAAAACTTATCTTCTGAAAGTAACTTCAATATCTTATTTCAGTTAAGAATTTCAACCATCTCCTCTTCTAAATCTGCTAAGTGAAAGCTAATCTGGACATAGTGAATAATTGATCAATTCCACCGAACTGCTTTTTTCTGAGACTTCTTCCCATTAGACCAACACTCACAATACCATATACAACCAGGTCACATTTTCAGGCAACTGTTGAATTCTAATTGCAGTTCTTTTTTCATTTTATCTTTTTTCATCAAATATTGCTTATTTAGGGCTGGAGAAATGACTCAGCATTAAGGCAATTGTCTGCAAAACCTAAGGATCTCGGTTTCCCCAGTACCCACGAAAGCCAGATGGAATTAGTTTGCAGTGGCTAGAGGCCCCAGCACTTTCATTCTTTCTCCTCCCCATTTGCTTCTCTCTCTCTCTCTCTCTCTCTCTCTCTCTCTCTCTCTAAGTAAATAAATTATTTTTTAAACCTTGCTTATTTGATCTTCTAGTTGACAAGAAGACAAATGCTTTTAGAAGGCGGAACATAAAACCCACACAACTTCTGAATAGGGCTAATGTCACAAAGAAAGGACAGTCACACCATATAAAGTTTAGGGTCTTTTACTATCAGGCAAGTAAACTCTAGAGCTTGGAGTTGTCCATAAATTTAGAGTATACTGAAAAAAAGGATGCTCAAAAGGTTGTAAAATGGATAATGCATATTTTGATGTATTCAAAGCAAAAATCATGACTCCACCTAAGAAATCTTTAACCTTCTAGAACATTCCCTTATGTAAGCCATCTCTTCCTTATGCCACATAGATAAGACTTGTCACTCTCTTCTCGGCACTTCAGCACAAGGTGGGTTATCAGCCCCCTCAAATGTCCAGCGTGATATTCTTTTGTAAGTCAGAGAAGCAGAATAGCAAACTTCATCCTAAGTCATACTGCATGGCTATTTTAGTTCTCCTTGCTCAGAGGTTTCTAGGTAGCGATTTTGGCTATGAGAATTAAATTACTCACCCGATCCTGGAATTCCTAAAAGGCCAGGGACTGGACTGACTGCTTTGTGGTATTCTGGTTTCCTTACCTGCTTAGAAAATGTGGTAGCTGAGTTAGTTTTCAAAGCCATTTCCTTGGCCTGGAGCACCAACTGTTTTTCTGCTTTGTGTCGTGAAGGTTACCATCACTGACAGCCCCCTGCTCAGTTCCTCTGTTCATGGCTCAGGTATTAATATTTGTGCTCACATAGCAGGTTTAGTCGCCATAGCTGTGGCTTCTAACGCATGCACTTATTGAAAAGTTTCTTGTCAAATTTATGTGACAAGGGATAGAGGGCTGTCACCATCATATCCATGTTGGTAAGTGCAAAGCAAGAAAGCAAGCCTGAGTAGTACTGTCCCATGGGACAGAGGTGTTTATTGTTTCCCATTAATGGCATCAGCATCACTTCTCTGGAGGGAATGACGGGGTAAGGGATATTGGGATCACACTACCAGTGGGATCCTCCTCCTGTCTCCTTCCCTCGACATTCCTTATTGGAAGCCAAGTGTGGAAGAGCAGATGAGGTAGTAGTCGTCATCTTTTCTGTTCTGAGAATTCCCCCTGGGCCTTTCATCTCCCTCTTGGTCTCTGTGGCTCCTTATATCTGTATCTGCTTTCTGTTCTCTGTGGAGTCATCTGAGTTTCTCTGCCCCTAGTCACTCGTTTCTTTCCCACCTTCTCACCAGCCATCTCCTGAATAACCATCTCACCCTTCTACCAGGGATTCCCTCTGCTCTTTTCCCTCCACAAAGTGCTTCAAAATGATTCTTTCTAAATACACTCTCATCTAAAACTGCCACAGAGCAAACTGCCCTTCCATCATCAAATAAACTGCTTTCAATAAGCCTCTCCCACCCCCCTAAACAAATAGCATCCCATAATCTACCTCTCTCTAAAATATTGCTTTTCATAACCTTCAACCATTTGCTCTGTTTCTCTTCTATCTAGCTAAAAACATAACACACACACACACACACACTTTCTAAAGAAAAATGATCTAATACCTTCTGCCTTCCTGCCTTTCCTTTCTTCCAGAAAGAAAAGTTGCACAAAATAGAGAAGGAATGATTTGAGATTTTTTTTCTCGATGAAATTAGCTAAGGAGAAATACAGTAAGTCATTCCAAGGCCAAACACATTCTACTGTTTATTACACATATTACATTCTTAAATAAAAATGCGTCACATAACATTTTTTGCATAGATATCTTACAATATACCAATTTAAAAAAGAATTATGAAACAGACCAGTAACAAAAATAAATTTTTCTTCATTAATAATTTTGTAACATTAACATACCACCATCATATAATACAAATAATAGTTTTAAATCTTAAGACTTTTGTACAGCAAAAAAACTTGACAAAGTAATATATTTATATATATATATAAAAAGCTTAAAAAAAATAAAATGTCAAAAAAAGGCATAACCGAGGGCTATAAGACTGGGTACTTCTGTGATATATTATAAATACCAGAGAAGGCCTGAGAGAATGTGACCGGGGAGGTGGGGTGAGGGTTGGGGCTGGGAGTGGGTCTCTCCAAACACACTTGTTAGACACATCTGGCAAAAGGAAAATAGATAGTGCAAAATCAAATTTCTTCAAGCAACTGTGAAAAAGATAATTGATATCAGAGAGTTACCATGGTGGGTGGAAAGCCTTGTGGTAAGAGCAGAATCGGGGAGATGGTACTGGGAGTTGGGGGGGGGGAGTTGGTGGTAGTCATGGAAGGGACAAAGGGGAGGCTTCTAAAACATGAAACATTTATTTTTGCCTCTGTGTTACAAGGAGATCTTGGGCCCTAACAGGTGTATTTTTTTCCTCCCTGGAATGAAGCAGAAGTGAGAAAAAAAATTAAGAAAATTAAACTGGATTTGGGTTAGGAAATGCATGCTGGGAAGCTAAAACAGAAAGAACCAGCCAATGAGCCCCAAAGCCTTCAGGACTTAGACTTGCAGAAATCATTCTGCCTCTAGTCCAAAGGTCTAGGATTAAAGTGTCCCCTTTCCCCACCCGCTGCCCCTCCCCTGTGTGTGGAACTAACCCCCAGTGTGGTTTTGATATACTGGCATTTAAAAGCATCCATCCCCCCCAAAGAGATTAGGCACTGGTGGCTACTCCTCTTAAACGTCAGTAGCCTGTTTTCCTTCTGCGAAGGTATAGTAGGTAGGTACGCACACCCTTCCAGGCGAGCGCACACACACCACCCTCATTATTCTGACGTGGGGTCCTTCCTATGGCAGTAGACAGAAGCCGGAGTCAAAGCAATTTATGATCCCAAAGCTCACAGTTGAAAAAAAATTGTAGAAACAGTCCCCAACCAAGCATTGTATCAACCTTCCCTGGTGACCAAGGAGAGGGAGCCCTGTTTGTAAAGAGTGTCTTGTTTGGGCTATTTGTGAAGTGACAGCTTTGATTTCACTCTCATTTCCATACCTGTTTCCCGAGGACTTATACGGAAGTGCAGAACACCTGAATAATACAGTACTCTATTGGAAGGATGCACATAGAAAGTTAATTGCAGCTTAGTTTCCCCTTGTGGGATCTATTCAAGGAAGGAACAAAGGAGATTTCAGAGTGTTAAAAGCAAGAGAAACCCTTGACACCTCCTTAGACAGAGTTAGTCGTGAGTTATCATGTTATTTACAAGCAGTTTTTGCTTCCTCTGATACATTTCTGTTGTCCCATCTTAAGTATTCCCCAAAGATCCTAAAAGAGGAAACAGCCCATCAAGAAGGCATCGATGGACACTCAGGCCAGGCCCTCAGTTCCAAACTGAGCACCACCATGTTTCCCGAAATTTAATCCAGACATCCAAAACTGGGATTTCTCTTGTGTCTCCACTGCGGCACTTCCAGGTTCTACTAACCGAATTTCCAATTTGACAATGTCCTGGGTACAAAATTTCAACCAAAAATGCTGGTCCCTCCAAAAAAATATTTTAAGGAAGAAATAACATGGCTGATTTGTTAACTGTATTTCTCTGACCTTCCCTACTTTCTCCCTTCTACTGAAACAACTAATGCGAAGAGAAGAAAAGCACTTCTCACTGTAGTTTCATGTCATGAAGTGACTTCCACAGAGGAAATCATTCAGAATTGTCAAAGCCAATCACCGAGTTCCACACTGGGTATGCGTTTCTTTCCGGCTTTCCCATGGAATGCAGAAGTGGAGGCTATAGGCAGAGTATCCCAATGCAGTGGATGAGCCCCCCACACCCCCATTTGTCTCCCCTCAGATGCAACTAGACATGGATCATCTGGAAGCTTATCCCAAACTCAAGTCTCTAGAGAACCTTCTCTGGCTTCAGAGAAGATCTCTTAAACTAGGCATCCATCCGCTCATCACACATGAGGTTGGCTGTCTTTTTACCCTGTTAGCGTCAGGCAACCCAAGATGGGAAAGGACACAGGAGGTGCAGGTGGGGAGGAGACGGCATCGAGAGAAGGGGCACTGGAAGGACTTTGAGGGAAATCAGAAAGGAAGAGATGGTCAGCACGAAGGTCATTCTGGGGTCTCCGATATTTTTTACAAAACGCAGCTTTGTCATGGAATCCAAGCATCTCTTTTTCTGGACACAATACTCATCACCAGCAGGCATTAAGCTGGGCAAGAGAGAGCCACCATTGCTCCTCCAGTAGCGAGGAGCTGCATTACAATGTCGAGTTCCCACATCCATTACAGCAATGTGGAGGAGAAAGAGGCATTAGTAGAAATAAAGAAAATTTTAAGTGGCTTAGAAACGCTTCTTCTACACATCAGACTCAGCCCTGGATAGTGTTTGAGAGGACAACATAAGAAACACCAAGCCAGGTTTCTCCTTTCAAATTTCGGATCCCCTGGAATGTTAGGAGGTAATGGTTTAAATGCAAAAGGGATTTAGTGTGTTTCAAATGTCCATTACCCTGTTTCAGATAGCCAGTCCTCTCGGGAGCAAAACACGTGCTCAGGTTCCCCCTCCCCCCCACCCTTGGAAAACGTATTCATTCCAGAAGCTTCTAATCTCTCTCTGCCACTTCTGAGCTGATAGATGACTTAATGTAAACCCATTTCCAAAATGATCAGGGGCTGCCCACCCCGCGGTAGGGACTGGCTATCCTTCACAGGTGTCCGTCTGAGTTGGAGAAGAACAGTTTCAAAGCCATACACTTAGCACCCACCGAGTTCTCAGGCCAATTCCCACAGTCAACAAATGACTCTGAAGCAAGCAAGCACCATCACGGTATCTGTGCACCCTGCTCTGAAAAAGGTCAGGGGCAGATTACAAAGGACCTCACTGATACAAAAGAGAAATTACCAAACATTTCAGACACTGGAGAGGAGGACCAAGGGGCCTTTGTCCCGCCACATTCAAATGAGACCACAGATGAAACAAGGGCGCAAACAGCAATGAGTACTCTTTTGCTATTTTTAAACTTTTTTTTCTTATAGAGCCTTGCATTGGTCAGTTCAAAAATTAAATTAGTATAAACCCTTACTAATAGTATTTTGAGAGGCAAAAGCAGCTCCAGCCTAGGAGAGAACATCTGTAAATCGTGACAGTCATGGCTTAATGCCATCACCAGCGTGTGCGTGCGTTCGTGCTGGAGGCTGCTACAGAGGAGAAAATCAACAAGCCAACAAAACTGGGGTGTCTAAAGTTTCATCTAGTGCACTGACTGGAGGCGCTACAGTTTAATACAGCTGAGGTTCAAGGTCCCCCACACAACCTTCATCCAAAAAGGATGCACCACACATTCAAAAAGAACCCCCATGGTATGTATGCCCCGTTGGACTGGCCACAAAATGCACTCAAACGTAGTAGAGAACGAGATTGTCAGCAAGCAGTGCTCCAGAAATTGTTTCTAAGTCATGTCTAGTTTTAAATCTTTGGAATAAAACTGATTTTTTTTCTTTTAATACCCTCCAACTAACATATACATAATTGCCTCTGGCAAATGGACAGATTTTATGTGTGTGTGTGTATGGGTGTTTGTGTTTATAGTGTTTTTTCTTCCTTTTTTGTTTTTGTCATTTTTTTGTTTTTGTTTTTAATTTTTGGTCTAAATTGAAAAAAAAGGTAAAAGAAAATTCTAAGGGCCAGACCTCAAAATGCCCCAAGTGTCCAATTGGCAGCTACAGCCTTTGTGACAAGGAGGTTCCTTCACCCTCAGGTGAGTAGTTTGAACATTTCAGTGAAAACAAATGTTGCAGAAAGCTGAGGAGCAAATGCCAAGGATCTTGAAGGTTGCTGTCATATATGGGTTTATGTTGCTTATATTACTATTCCCTTTAAAAGACTTCAGTTTTGCATCCCAAATATGTGCGGGGTGGCATTTTAACAGTCAATAAGTCAGACAGTCAAGGAGGGCAGGAGGGAGCCAGCTGGTAGGAAGGAGCAGCAACCATGTGTGGACCAAATGCCATTTTTGTTTGTTACACGTGTCTTGAAGGGATGGTCCCAGAATATACAAAATATACAATCTGTCCTAATAACCACCCCGCTTGCTTGCATAGGCCACTGAATGGTCCTTCGGGCAGTCTTTGGAGTCGAGGCCAGTGCCAGCTAGCTAAGAATGCGGGTAGATAGAGAACAACATTGGATGTGTGTGGGGGTGACAAGTGAGGAGTGTAAGCCCCTTGGAGTCAGCTCTCGGAGTAAATGTGAGGCCTCTGTTGATACTGGGTGCTCTAGGTCACAAGTCATGGTGGGCCTAGCCAAAAAAAAAGAAAAAAGAAAAAAAAACCCTGCACACAAATCAAGAGAAGCACCTCCCCTCTTTCCTTAATGGCCACGCCTTCACCCCCACAATGACATTTTGAGCTGTCTATTTTAACAAGTGGGGAACATGAGTTCAGAGGGTATGAGAGGGAAGGACAGGATGATGTTTTGTGAAGCCACTAGACTTGGGAGGCATCTCACATTTCCCCACTCCTGGAAAGAGTGATTTTTTTTTTTTTTTGGCTTTTTGTCAGGTCATAACCCAGAGTTAGATTAAATATGCAGCTGCCCTTTGAGACTAGCGACATCTATGCTGTAACTGGTTATAGGGTAGCAATGACACACAGCACAGTGGTCATGATGCCTCAGGAAGGACGAGAGAACTGTGATGTCCCATCTGATTGGCTGCTTCGAGAGCTGGACATCCAGGTGGCGAGAGAGTCCTGGAGAGGTTTAGTCCATGGAGAAAAGATAAAACATTTAAGCTTCCAAATAAGCTTTTTTCAAGTTTTCGTTAGCAAAAAACAGAGATTAAAAAAGAAAAAAAACTCTAGCACTGGCAATATGGTGAGGCTCAAGGGATATACTGTGATTTGTCATCAAGGACTTTATTCTCTTGGCCACTTTGCAGTCATGCTAGAAGTTTCCAGAATCCCTAGTGCATATGGTGTGCAAGAGTCAAAAAAGTAAGAAAAGAAAACTCCTCCCTGGAGAGTGAAGTCTAGAGAAATGCAGGCCAGAAAGGTGTGACTGGAAGGTGTGATTCCGGAGTCTGCCGACGCTAAGGCCGTTGGTATCGACTGGAAAGATCTCAATGGTCCTAAGAACCAAAAGCAACCGACAGTTCTGCGAGGAAGTCTGATGCACAGACTAGCAGGACTTTTCACACACAAAGGACAAATAAACCAGGAGTTAATTTTGGCTACCAAACTGCAATTTGGTTTTCTAGGTCATTTTCCCCCAACTATTTAAAAAGGAAAATTAGTGCTACACATATGCAACTGTAAGATGGATTCTCTTATCAAGTTGCACTGAGAAGCAAGTTAAATACGCCCCTCATACTGCCGTCCACCATGGAGCCGTCACATCCGTTTGCTTTGATTTCCATTGGCAACAGCGGGAAGTAATTCCAGTGGTGCTGACGTCACCAGCCAGTCTGCCTTGCCCAGTTCACCTGGCTTCTTCTTCCTCGTCTTCTACCATCTGGCTAGGGCAAGGCATAAGGAATAGACGTGTATATTTGAAATATAGTTGAGTGCATGACAGTGGGTCTGTGTGTGAGAGGGTGTGTGTATGTGTGCGCGTACATGTGTGTACACAGAGGTTTGTAACTGAGAACTTTCTTCTGCGAGGAAGCAATCCCCGCCTGAAGTCCAGCCCTCTGCCTCACGGCATTTCCTTCGGACATCAGCCGACGCCATGACAACTCTGGCCTTTAGGTTTTTAGATATGTCTCTTCATATGGAGGGCAAGATGGTCAGACCTGGAGAAACACCTAGAACATATAAACAACAAGCAGGATGTTAGAAAGGTCCAAAGGGGAGGGAAAAAACCCTGCTATTTCTCTCACTTCTAGGAAAGAATCAACCTTAAAGAAAGACAGTCCCCACTGAGTGTACTTAAGAGCTAGGGAAGTGAGCTCAGAAGGCTTGTGTTAGTTAATCCCAGCTCTTCCAGTAGCTTTGTGACTGAGCTAGCTCACTCACCTCTCTGGGATAATCACAGCACTGTTCTCACAGGTTAGTTGTAAAGGTTAAACAAGATGATCAGTATCAATCAAGCACGTAGAATGCTGCAATGCACATAGCAAGAGACCAATCAATGCATGTTAACTATTCTGATTAGAACTGCAATTACTAAGGAAGACAGGAATGTGAAAGTGCTATCAAAACACGTCATGCCCACAGACTAAATACAGTGAAGAGTAATCATCCTGTGCCACTGGGAAGCGGAACACTGACATTTCAACACCTTGATTTTAGTCTCAAGTTTTACACTGAGATTCTGGGAGTAATGACTGGGCTACCTATAAAGGCCACATAGGCATTTACAGTCAAATCAAGAAAAAGAATGGAAAAAGGTATTCATCTACTGAGCATGCAATACTATTCAGGCACTGTGTCCAATGTCCCAAATGATAACCTGATTCTATCCTTATGGGGAGTGTTCTCACTGTGTGTGCACATGCGACAGAGAGAGAGAGAAAGAGGAGAGAGAGAGAGAGAGAGAGAGAGAGAGAGAGAGAGAGCTAGAAGGATCTGAATGGAGGTGTACCTATGGAGTAGAGGAAAGAGGCGTTTGGATTAGACCCAGCAGATAGTGGAGACCCCACTTTGGTCCTAGCAAACACTTGGTGTCTAAGGTCTTCAAGTGAGTTCTTTCCCTGGTAGCTGCAGTCACAGCCTCCCTTCCTCTTTCCTCTCACACAGACACTTGATGCTCTCTTGGGTAGCAACCCTTCTGAGTTCTCAGTAGTAAGGGGGTTGGCCTTCATTCTAAGATGAAGCTCTGACCACAGCTATTGCCTAGCAACAATCACATGACCCGCAGAGGCCAATGAAGGATGGCCCAACAGCTGCCAAAATTATTGGGAGAAAGAAGCTCTCTGTCCCCTGGGACTGCAAAGTTGCTAAGGCATGACCTGAAGCTGCTAGTGTCTCTAGGCCGTGTGGGAATGAGCCTGCTAGAAAAGGAAGTCGGCAGAGGAAAAAGGGATCCAGAGATGGAAAGAGAAAAGACGCTAACATCTGAGAGCTTTGATCCAGCCATGCTTAAAGACGAACTGAGCAAGCAAATACTTTTTACACCAACCCTAATCTGAATCAGGCTTCTATACCTTACATCTAATAGTGTGGGTGTTTCCAAGTCCCAACAATGGCAATCTAAGGTTCTGGCTGGAGTCCCAGTAATGGGATCATGTAAGATAATAGCCAGGCTTGACTCTGGCCATGTGCTCTCCCTCTGGACTTCTCTCCTGAAACCAGCCCCTTCCTAACCTATGAAACATTCCCAGGCCTCCTTGAAGTCTGAGATACTCCCACCACTCAAAATTTGAGCTAGGACATTAGCAAGGCACCCTATTCAGGTTAGCAGGGTTTCCTGTTCAGAGTGAAACCTCCCTGTGTTTGTTCATTCTTAAAACAAACAAACTGCACATCCACCCTGTCCCTTGACCCCCAAACTTTCCACACCCTGTTTGTGTCTATTTCTAAAATAGGTACATGTGCAGGATGTAACCTTAGGAAACGAAGCAAAACAGGACAGAGGAACAACGAAAAATTCATTGACTGGGAAAACTACAGCAAAAAAACAATGTAGTGGGACGCCACACCGCTAAGAACAATATCAGTCACCTGCTTATTTTAGGCCCTAATTCGGTATGGGCAAGGTATTTGGATAATCCTTAGAGATGACTCTAAAGGAGCTTTGATTTACCATGAAACAGTGGTAAGCTTCCTTGGTACATAGAAAAGACTGGATGGCCTGCAGGGAATTGTCTTTTTACTCTGTTCTATTGTGGGGCTGACTGCCTGCTCTTTTTGCCTCCACTCCCCTCTCCGTTCCTCTTTACTTCCTTCTCCCCTCCTTCCTTCAGCAATGCCCTGGAAGACAGGATCCAGGCTAGGAAGTTCCCCTTGTAGATTATTTAAGTTAACATGCTCACATGAGCTCTAAGTATGAGTCTTATCTCAAGTACTAGATGTGCTATTTATCAGAAAATGCCTGTCAGGATTTGAACCCAGGTACTCTGACTCCAGATCCCATGTTGTTAGCCATGTGCTTTTCAGCCTCAGACAAAATGAGATCTGAGTGATCAAGTCTGAAGTAGACTTAATAATACCCCTCCCCTCAAAAAATTTTTCCTATACTTTATTCCCAGAACCTGCGACTATGTTTAGTTACGTAGTAAGGGGGAACCGAGATTGTGTATGGACTTAATTTCCTAATCAGATGACTTTAAAAGGAAGATTAACTGGATTATCTCAGTGCTCTCGCTGTCACTAACAGGGCCCTTAAAAATGGAAGGGACTGGAAAGATGGCTCAGTTGGTAAAGCACTGGAAAGATGGCTCAGTTGGTAAAGCACTTGTACAAGCATGAGAAACGAAGTTTGGACCCCCAGGCTTGGCAGGTGCTCCTATAATCCCAGCACTGGGAACACGGAGAAGGAGGAGCCCTGGGGTTGGCTGGTTAGCTGCTCTAGCTGAACAATTTAGATTTAGTGAGAGAGCCAGAAATAAAGGCTTTAAGATGATTTTCTGGCTCAACATGTAAATGCACATACATGCACATGAACACACACACATGCACCCAAACACATTAAAACACATATCATGCAACTTCACACTATACACACATACAAATAAAAAAAATGTAAGAGAGGATGGAGAGTAAGAAGCACACAGAGGCAGCAGGCAAAGGACAGAGCAGCTCTGATGACGCAGGAATGGGGGGACATGAGCAGTGAGTGTGGGCAGCCTCTGGAAAAGGGAAGACATAGACTCCTCCCTAGAGTCTCCAGAAAATGAATGCTGTCCTGTCCTGCCAATGGTTTAGCCCTAGCCCAGCCAGGGAGAACTGTGTTGGACTTGGAACCTAAAGAATGGCAAGAGAATAAGTTTGTAAAGGAAATGAACATGACATGAAATGTTACCATTGGTGACAGCTAGCCCATAAAGTCAGAGGATCTGTGGTCAGGAACTGTGAGAGCGAGCACCAGGAATCCTGTCTGCCTTGGGGGAAGGGGGGGTTGAATACACGAGGAGAGGAGGTCCAAACCCCTTTGCTTGCTTTTCTATGGCTAGGAGCTTTCAGGAAAATAGTTCTTGTTACAGAGCTTCATTCATTCAGTCTTGCATGTGTCCACTCTTCCTCTGTCTCTATCATTATGGGATATCTAGGAATATATACTCAATTACTTGCCTTTATCCTTCATTCTTTAACACAGTATGAAATATAATTGCATTCCTATTGATTCAAAATGAGTGTCCCTGTTTCTAAAAAGGTATGGTATTTAGACCCATACCAGATTCCTCACCATTGAGGTTTGTACTTCAGTTCAATATGCCAGTTAGTCAAGATTAATTTATATGTATCAATTCACACTTCCCGAGTCCTGCATAGCAGCATCAACGGGCAATAGAATGACTTAGCAACTAGAAATGCAGAATTAAATAATTTTAGGGGTGTTATGCCATTGGAATATTTACAACAGTCTGATAACTGCAAATAAAGTTTTTAATGATGGAAATTCGTACATTACAGAGGACTAGTCAAAGTGCAAAGTCATTTCTGTCACCTGTGAACAAGCACACTGAAGTCAAAGGGTATTTAGCCAACAATGATCCTCTTAGGGGACAAGATGGGTAAGATACTGGCTGGTACTTCCTAGCGCCGCCACAGTGCACTGCTTGGGTGGCTGCCCTCTGGATCCTAACGGAACCAAGTTGGGGGGAGGATGCTCAGCACGTTGCTTCTAACAGAAGCAGGGCCATATCTACGGTCATCAGCCTTGTGTTCTCTGAAGCACCTGGTCACTCGGTGCGCTAATGATAAGGGATGGTAAGGTCACCTCACTGGGTTCTCCTCCAACCCTCATGTGAACCAAGAGCTCACAAAACCCAGTGTCCGCAGGGGCCAGGCAGATAGTTTATAAGGGCAGTGGGCCAAGTACAGCAAACATACCACACTCTGATGACACACATGAAATGTCGCTCATTTTGTAAGAGGACACAATGGAGCAAGTAGGGAAGCACTGGGCCACGAATGGTTTGCTTTCATGTTGGGGAGTCAACAGGGAGTGGTGGGACAGTAGAAAAATAGTCATCATAACAGGTGCCAGCCACTCAATGACGAATGTGAGCTTATTTGAGACACAGTTTTTCCAGGTAAAACTAGAGATAGCTACTTGTTTTGTGCTGGCACTTAACAACCTCAAACATTGGCAAAGAAAATATTAAAAAATTTTAATGAATAAATACCTCATATATTCTGTTAACTGCCCTGTGGACAAAATAAAAGCATCGGTTTCACTTGGTATGCGCTGAAGGAGAGGAAGCTCAAATCCCACTAGAAAGACCCGGTGGGCTGATGGTGTGCTCATACACACCGTGAAGCCAACAGGGTGCTGCGTCCTGCTCCTGCTGCAGATGCCTTCTGTTTTCCAAGGTAAAAGTCTCCTAAGGAATGCCAGCTTCCAGGTCACTCCAGGCCTTCCTTTCATCTGCTTTGGGGCCACTCCAGTCCCTCACGACAGTCTGTCTATTCTTAGCACACTAGCTGCAACTGAAGTTCAAGGTGCTGCCTGTCACAAGACACTAGTGAGAACCCAACCTTCATTTCTGATGTTGAAAATGCATTCCTGTCCTAGGGCCCAAGATGGCTGTACACACAATCCCCACTCAACTACTACATCACAAAATCATCTCTATGTCAAATTCTAACCCGAGAATCCATAGTGTATTTTGATAAAGAGAATAAAGCAGAAGACTAACCAAGTTATCCATCACTGACATTACCTTCACTGTAACAGCCAAGAGGCTTGGAAGATTCTTCCAGCTAAGTCACCAGTGAGTGTCCTGGATCTACTAAATCCACAGCCAGGAAGTAAGGAAATCCTCAGCTAGTTGATTTGAAGCGAGGAATATTTATTAACTGGCAACTTCCCCTTAGGTACTTCCTGTCCACTTTCAAGGATTATGGAAATCCATTTACAATCTCCAAATCACAACTTCAACACCATTGAGACAGTAGACTTTTGTGGATACCTACTGTCATCATACTGAGACAACTCACAAAGAACTCATCTTCACTGCAAGGCCTGTGGTCAGTCAACACCCACAGGCTTCCTTATTAGCCAGGGCTGGGAAGGAGCAAGCCGTGGACACATGAGACGGGCTGAAGGAGGATGCCAGCTGAGGAGCATTACTGGGACAATGGCAGAACAGCTGCCCACCCCTGTGTGCTCAGCAGCCTTCCAAGGAATGGATTGGAAATAAAACCGGCTGTGTTCCTGGATAGCAGAACAGAGCTCCAGAGGCAGTGTGTGACAAGAGCTGCAAGAAGTGTACTTCCTTGGCCCTGGTAGGAGGTTATCTCTGCTTTCCAGGAGGCTTGGGAGTCCTTATTTAGTTCTTAGAGGACAAAGATAAGAGGAAAATAGCCTCTTCAGGAAGAAGAAAAACAAGGGAGGAAAAACACAAGTGCTCCTTTATAAGCATCCTAAATGAGCAGCAGGCCAACTTGGCCAAGCAGGAGACGTGGACATCCCTGTGGTACCCTCCAAGCAAGCACAACTCCAGAGGAAGGTCCGGCCAGCGGGCGGTGAGGCACACAGGGCTGGGAGAGGCAGGATGCACGAGCAATCACATTTCCTCCCAAGGACAGCCAGGCCTCTGGACATCCTGCTCACCCCTCCTGCCATCCTGTTGAACTGCTGCCCAAGCCAGGGAACCCTGGGGCTTTCATGGACTTTTATTGTATTAGAAGCATTTTTCTCATCATAAC
>PVHP010032312.1:0-20372 GCA_004024765.1 Zapus hudsonius | reverse complement strand
GTTTTCAATGAGAAAACTGAAGTTCAGAGAGGTTGAGATGTATCAGTGTCAGATCTGTCACGTCCCGCACAGCTGAGGCAGGACATCTTGGTTATCTTAACTACCATGCTACAGAGCACTGATTGAGAGAGCCGTAGACTTCACACTTGGAATCATGGATATATTAGACCTGAAAACTAAACAGCTACCCTAGAGAGGAATTTTGATTTTATGTGTATGTGTTTGTCTAGACATTCTTGCTATGTAGTCCCATCTGGCTTCAAATGGGAGATTCTCCTTCAGCCTGACATTGAAGGTGTGTGCCAATACACCCAGCGGTGGTTGTTTTGGGTCTCTGCTTGCTTTTTGAGACAGCACCTCATGTGGCCCAGGCCACCCTCAAACTTGATAGTCAAGGATGACTGAGTGCCACCATAGACCCATTTTTATGGTGATGGGATCAAACCCCAGGGCTTAGTGTAAGCTAGAGAAGCTCACTGCCTACTGAGCTACACCCCCAGTTTCCCAAGAGCTTGTTTTTAAAGTACTCAATATGAGGTTGTGTTACATTTCTTTAAAGTTCTACATCTCGTATCTGTGCACACAGGAAAGAGCAGAGCTGCAAAATCTTTCCCTTATGTTCTAATAACTCCCAGAAAGCATTTACCATGAAGATGGTGGCTTTTATTGCTTACAGCAGTTTTACGATGAGAGGCGAAGCTTAAAGTCGGCACACAATTTAAACTGTTGTCAATAGTCTTGATTTAAGAGTGTAAGTATAAGCATATTAAACAAGTGTTACACTTCTGTTGTTTTTTTCACATGGAGATGAAGGTAGGGAGGTAAAATAAATAAGAAGGAGGGAAGGGAAAATGAGGAGGGAGGGAAAGAAGAAAGGATTAATGTGTTCACTAATAATTTCTACACTGTGAAACCTTTCCCCTTGTATTTATTTAAATTGATATTGAGTCAGTGGTGAAAGGAATAAACACAGTAATGTGAATCATTTATTTACTTATTCATTATTTCTACTGAACTTGGCCTATTTTTCACCTAAAGCACTACGTATCTAAATTACTAAGTAACCTGCAGAGGGCACACTTTCCTCATTTTTGCATTTACTCACTTGACACAACAGGTTTTCAAGGATCATAGTGCCAAACCTCAGGGAACACCTGGGAAGAGGGGCAGAAAGAGTGTAGGAGGCACAGGCTGGGAAGGAGGTTCCTGAGGCATTACCCCGCCACAGAGACGGACTGATGCATTCATGACCCCACGGTGAATACCAATAACCACCGAAGGAAGCTCTCAGTGGAACGGGGAGAGGAGATATAAGGAGCAGAACCAGCGGGAAATGTGATCAACAATCTGCTCATAAAGTTCATAATTAATAAAAGAAACCATCCATCAGTGAAGCGATAGAGATGGTTCATGCCTCCCTTTTCTTTCTTTTACCAAGTTGTAAAATAGGATATGAAAGACTATCCGGAATTAATGTTTTTAAGTTTTTTTTTAAGGCATAGTGGGAGACTTTATTATTTAAGGGGACATGGGGAGTTACAGAGTTCTTCATCCACCAGTGTAGGGAAAACACATGGAGAGTTTAACAGAACTTAAGCTGTTTATCCAGATTTTCCCCACATGAACTTCTCCTTCTCATGATGGGAGCCCTCTGTTACTTAAGCATTTTTTTTTTTTTTTACTAATAGAAAAATCAATTTTGGTGATTTTTCTCTCTTCACATTGAGATTAGATTAGCAATACTGTGTAGAAAACTGTTGGTTTTTTTACATTCACGGGACTTCCTTTTTACCTCATCTATGCACGTGTGTGTGTGTGTGTGTGTGTGTGTGTGTGTGTGTGTATGGGGTGTTTATGAAGATATGTGCTTCTCTTCCTCCCTTTTATACAGGTACTATCCTATGGAAATATAATTAAGCCATACACATAATTTTAACCTTTCAGTATTCCCATTAAAAAGGAAAAGGAAAAAGAAAGGGAAAAAGTATAAAGAAGTAGGTGCTATCATTTTTAAGTACATTTTATTGTTTCTATTTTATTTTTACCATTTTGACATTGAATCCATATAAAGTATGAATGAATATCTTGCAGTCTTTTTAAGGGAGATATGTTGCATTTTTAGCACATCTCAACTTGGACTGACTACTTTCCATTGCTCCACTACCACACAGAGCAGTGGCTACAGTGTTGGGCATCACAACTCTCTACCTTCCTTCTTTCATTCACAGTTCTCCTTCCACAACCAAGCTAGCAGAGAGCAGTGAGTCACAAAAGGCATATTGTGTCTAGGGCCCCTTTATGTCAATTACCCACTAGTCTAGATCATGCAGGCAGCACGAGAGCTCCTTCTGAGAGACTGTCATCTACCATTTGAAAAACTTTACAGAATGGAAAAAACATTTCTTGCACAGCCAGTTTTTCAGGGGCTCAAATCCTCTCTTTCACGGTATGAGGTGTTAGCATTAATACAACCCCTTTACTTTGAACTCCCTGGAGTATTCACTTGCAAAAACATAATAACAATTACCATCTGTTGGGTACTTCCTATGTGCTAGGGGAATGTGCCTAATTAATTGTTCACACATAATTTTATTAGTTCTTCACAATAGCCCTTTGTGTAAGATGTTATTATCGCCTCTATTTTATTTTTTTAAAGTATTATTTACTAGAGAGAGAGAAAGAGAGAGAGAGAATGCATGCCAGGGCCTCTTGCCAATGCAAACTAACTCCAGTTGCATGTGCCACTTTGTGCATCTGCTTTATGTGGGTACTAGGGAACTGAACCTGAGTCATTACGCTTTACAGACAAGTGCCTTAACCATCTCTCTAACCCTAGGCCCTCTATTTTAAAGAGTAAACTTAAGCACAGAGAAGGGTTAGAGACATTGTCCAACATGACTTTAGAATGTTCTAGAACTGAGATCTGGACTTGGGCCTGGACACCCCCAAATCCCAGCACACCCAACATGCACTATCTCACAAGCAGTAAGAATCATAACTTCAAGTTTAAAATGTGGGTAAAAAAGATGGTACCATGTGTAGCACTGGAAGGTGTTGCATAAGCTGCCAAGGGAAATTGGTCAATGATATTTGGAGAAAGCAGAGACCACTGATACACAATACAGATGGCTGTCATGAGAATGCACTGCTATATGGAAGAGACCAGCAAGTAAAGAAGTGCTCATCTGTGAAATAGTGGTGCCAAACCTAGGAGGGTAATCAGTGGCTTACTGATTGGCAAAAAAGAACCACTCAGTGACAAGGAACCCTTAACTGGAACTGGATCCTTGGCAAAATCCTATGGGGACCAAAAGACCCAGGTTCCAACGGGAAATCCCTAATACCAGAGAGATACAGAGAGGCTGAACCCATTAGAATCTTGCCAAATTTGCAATGTTTTTATCATTTAACCTATACTGATCTCACTCTCTGATGGAGATTCTATTTGTATTTTTCAGAAGATATCAAGAGCTATGGACAACCCAATTCCACCAACAAGACATGGGATGATGGCTGACATCCTGGCAGGAGATGAATCACCCCTGACCTATCATGTAGGCCCCAAATGAAACCTATGAGAAAGTGGCAGATAAATACGAGACCAATCACCACTGCAAGTCAGATAACCCATGAAAGGACAATGGAGGCAGACACCAACAATACCCAATGCAATCCAAAGCAGAAGTCCAGATACACTTAAGATCTGAACAATAAAGCAGACTTAAAGCTCACCCACCATGGTTCAGGGAACTGAGCAGAAGAGGGGGCAGAAAGAATGTAAGAGCCATGGTGGGGTAGAATATCCAGACACATTGCCCCCCCTCAACAACAACACACTAAGGGTGAAAAAGAAAATTAACCTGGTTACCTCTTGTGCTATTCATAATCCCCTACTCCATGGACAGATCCAGTATGCCCAAAGAGGAGGGTCCCCAGTGGGATGGGGACTGAGAGGAGGGAAATGGGGGTACCATCACAAGATTTGCTCATTCAATGTATCTGATTGTTGACAACAGAGATCTTGAAATATGTGTGTCAAGAGCAGAATTCTGGAAGTGTCAGAAATCCTGTAACCCTGTGATTCGATCTCTTTGTTTTATAAGAAAAACCAGATCTTGCCCAAGGTGGAGGGACGCTGAGTGGCTTCTTCCATGCATGTCCAGAATTGGAACCCAAGTTTCCTACTCCAATTCCACCGCTGTGACCCCTGCATAGACACATTTCCAGATTTAAACTTCAGTTTATAGGCCCATTAACGACCCTGCTCAAAGAGAAGGCAAGAGGTTTCAAATTCTTCTTGGGGCAAAAAAGAACTAACATCAAAAGTTTGTGTGAGGTCATTTGTCTCATCGTGGCTTTGACTTGGCCTTGATCTTTATTTAGCATTTTAGTTTTATGTTCTGCAACAAGCTGGGCCATGTTGGAGGACCATCCAAAGGTCAGCGAGTTGGCTGCTGCTGATTGGTTGCTCACTTTAGACGCCAATGTCTATTAGTGTGCACACGGAAATCCCCAGCTCACCTCTGCTTGATGCTTCAACTGCTTTCGGAAAGTCATGGGCATTGCAGGCTTTTTGCACACGGTTCTTTAGATGCCCATGACTGGTGGACACTTGGGTGAGAATGAGCGGTTGGAGAAGGTAAAAGGGATCCATGGAGTTCTGAGAGTCCTCCTGTCTCATTCAGCTCATACTTCAGCCATCCCATTTCCCTTTCTCAAGGGGCATGATTTGAAGGAGAAAGACTATTCCAGAATTTGTTTAATTGTGCTATTTTTTTTCAGTTCTCTAATTTGAACACAAATTTCCTAATGTCTCTAAGGCTCACAGTGAACATCACAAGACTTCTTTCTAAATGTCAGCTCACAGTATATAGCTTGGGCCAACATCTTTGCACAGGTCTATCCTAATCTTGAAAACTCAACCTATTTTTTTTTTTAATGATCAATCTGCTTAAGTGTTCTTAGAGCCAGTATATCTCAGCTGATACTGATTTGTGAAAAGCTATGAATACCCCTGCTCCTCATTGCTCATTTAATAAGACGCTCATCTTTATCTATGAAAAAGAAAGACCTGGATTTGAATATTAGACTTGTCACTTAAACTATGGCATCAGCCACATCAAGTAATTGCAACTTTACTTGTGATTAATAATACAAGAGTGATCAGAATGGCCATCCTTGTAGAATTACAGATGCCCTATATGCAGAGGGCCTTTGGGATCTGTAAATTAGTCAAATGTTATTTTGTGACAAATCATCACACATCTAGGGATACTTTATCACTCTTTTGTGTCTTTAAATACCATGACTTGGGTTCAGACCAATCTAGCTCATAGTTGATACTTTAGCACAGTACTTCTTACCTAGGGACAATTTTGTCAACCCCCCAAGGAGATATTTGACAAAGACTGGAGACAGCATTAGTATCTAGTAGATAGAGGCCAGGGACTTGTCTAAGAATCTTGCCATGCAATCAATACACAGAGCAGCTCTCCACAGTGAGAATCTTCTGGCAGCAAGTATCAGTGGTGCTGAGAAGTCCTGTTGTAGGGCTTTCTAGTGGGTATGAGAGTCATAGGCTGGGGGGGGTGCACTTGAAAAGCACACATTTCTAGGTCTCATCCCTATATGTTCTGATTTAGAAGATCTAGGTAGGGTTGGAGAGATGGCTCAGACGTTAAGGTGCTTGCCTGCAAAGTCTAATGACCTGAGTTTGATTCCCCAATACCTAAGTAAAGCCAGATGCACAAAGAGGCATGTATATCTCTAGTTCATTTGCAGTGGCTGGAGGCTCAGGCATGCCCACTCTCTCTGTCTGTCTTCTCTCTATTTCTCTCTGCTTATAAATAAATAAATAAATAAATAAATAAATAAATAAATAAATAAATAAATAGTTTAAAAAAGATCTTGGTAGGTTCCAATAATTTGATTTTTTTTTGGGGGGGTGGGTTTCGAGATAGGGTCTCGCTCTAGCCCAGGCTGACCCGGAATTCACTATGTATTCTCAGGTTGGCCTTGAAATCACAGCCACCATGCCAGGCCAATAATTTGAGTTTTTAACAAGTTCCCATGTAACGGTGATTTTACTGGTCTGGTTTCTCTATGTACACTATTGCAGGAGATGAGTCTTTCAAGCTGATTTGATAAGTTGCTTTGCTTGGCCAATAGAGCGAAGTATTATGTTGCGAAATTTGCATCAGGGAGTCAAGGAGAATGGCTCCAGCACAAACCCCTCGGTGTGAATCTAGGCGGTGGCAAGGCTTTGGATGCAGCTGCTCCCCCCACACAGGTGAGCGCACAGACCTTGCGTGGACAGTGTGCTGGAGGGAGACACTCCACGATGCAGGTTCCACATGCTCCGGTCTGTGAACACGTGTATCTGTAGCTTCAGCCACATTTTTGGGAGGTCTTGGTTGAAACTCATTTCTCCACCCACTTTCACTCAGTATCTTTCTTCCCCTGGCCCTTCCAGCGTTCCTTCTTTTCAGCCTAATAATGCTCTATAACAAGACGAGAGACCCTTTTAGAGGATTCTTTAATACCCATGAGCCAATTCCATCTATGGCAAATGTCCCACCCTTACCTGACACTGTTTTTTTTTTTTGGGGGGGGAGGGTATTTTTTATATTTGTAAATTAGCATTTATTTATTTTTAATATCTTTATTATGAATAAGTATATACATTGGATGAGCACATCTTGTGAAGGTATCCCCATTTCCCTCCTCTCTGTCCCCTACCACTGGTGTCCTTTCTCCTTGTGCATACTGGATCTGTCCATAGGTTAGAAGGTTATGAATTGCACCAGAGGTAGCCAGTTTTTCTTTCTTCCCCCTTTGTGTATTGTTGCTGAGGGGGGCAATGTTTCTGGATATTCTCCCTCACCATGGCTCTTACAATCTTTCCGCCCCCTCTTCTGCTCAGTTCCCTGAGTCATAGTGGGTGAGTTTTAAGTCTGCTTTGTTGTTGAGATCTTAAGTATCTCTGGATCTTTGCCCTGGGTTGTGATGGTATCATTGGTGTCTGTCTCCATTGACCTTTCATGGGTTATCAGACTTGCTGTGGTGATTGATCTTCTGTTTGTCTCGTCACCTGACACAGTTCTGTGGGGACACATATGGCATGAGGAGCTGGAGCCTTCCTCTTTAGCTTTTTGCTTTGTGTTACTGTAAGGGAATGGAAGTAATTTGGTTCATTATCCTAACTGACCACACAACTGCTTGCTCAGCGTCTAGTACTAAGTATTTTCTGTAGCCTGCTGTGCATACATGATCTCTCGTGTGGCTGGCTACTGCAGAACAGTAGTTGAGAACTGCATTGGTGTTCTTGTGGGGTTCTTGTTAAAAAGCAGTGTCTGGTGCTCCATGTCATGGAGACATGGCTCAGCAAATAACAGTACTTGCTTGCAAAGCTTGACAGCCTGGGATCAATTTCCCAGTACCAACATAAAGCCAGATGCACAAAGTGGTGTGTGAATCTGGAGTTCATTCACAAGTACAGGATGTCTGGGCATTTCTCACTCTCTTTCTCTCTCTCTCTTTCATAGATAAAATAAATTTTTTTTTTTTTGGTTTTACAAGGTAGGGTCTCACTCTAGCCCAGGCTGACCTGGAATTCACTATGTAGTCTCAGGGTGGCCTTGAACTCATGGCGATCCTCCTACCTCTGCCTCCCAAGTACTGGGATTAAAGGCGTGCGCCACCACGCCCGGCTAAAATAAATGTTTTTAAAACAAAACAGTGTCAAGGACTAATACCGACAGCCCACGAAGGAGGATATACACTGATCAGGGATGGGGAGGGGGGGAATTGGGGAAGTCGGGATAACAACACATGGTTTGCCCACTAAATAATGTAACTCATTATGGACAATAAATATTAAATTTAAAATAAAAACAGTGTCTGATTCTATAGGTCTGGGATGGGGTTTGAGATTCTGCTTTCCAAATAAGTTTGAAATAATGTTGATTCTGCTGGCTGAGGAGCCATACTTTGAGTAGCAAGACTTACTCCAGGTAAATAACAATTTTATTGAGATTTTCAAAATTAGCACAAAGAGGAATAGAACGAGAGGGAGGCTACTGGGAGTAGTATCTATTTAAAATAAGAATTAAATGTGATAGTTTTACAAAAACAACACATAATCTTGGATGCACATGTGCAGATTATCATTTATTCTATCTTTTTTATTTGGGTTTATCGTTTTTAGGTATCAAAATACTTTTGGAAGCAGGTGTTTATTGTGAGAAGCGAGCTAGTTAGAAGTTGATTTGTAGGAGCTTAGAGAACTGAAGGTCTACATTGAGAAGTTAAGAATAGAGTTGAAATATATAACATGCTTTAAAATGTATTCACAAAACATAGACATATTGTCGATTTCAAATGAGGAAGTGCAAGAAAAGGGAATGAAAGGAAACGGAGCTTGTGTAAGCGGCAAAGATTACTACTGTGCACAACATATGGAGATAGAATAAAACAAGGTTTGATTTCAAGTTACTATTGTGTTGTTCTGTTTTTTGTTAAATAATTTTATTTATTTGCAGTGAGAGAGAAAGAAAAAGAGAAGGGAGAGATAGGAGAGAGAGAGAGAGAGAGAGAGAGAGAGAGAGAGAGAGAGAGAGAGAGAGAGAGAGAGAATATGGGCACACAGGGCCTTCTGCCACTGCAAATGAACTCCAGATGCATGCACCACTTTGTGTACCTGGCTTTACATGGGTATTGGGAAATTGAACCCAGGCCATTAGGCTTTGCAAGCAAGTGCCTTAACTGCTGAGCCATCTTTCCAGCCCTATTGT
Organism: Zapus hudsonius; assembly: GCA_004024765.1. Lineage (NCBI taxonomy): Eukaryota > Metazoa > Chordata > Mammalia > Rodentia > Dipodidae > Zapus > Zapus hudsonius. The sequence continues at coordinate 11,580 of PVHP010032312.1, read as the reverse complement.
GTTGCTCTTGAGATACCTGCTAAGTCCCCCATGTACAATGGCAGCTCAGCTGTTAAGCCAGCAGAGAGCAATTTGTTTAAGTCATCACTTTTTTTTAAATTTCTTTTGAAATTTTCCATTCCTTCTATCAACATTATGGCCAAATCACAAGATACATGGTTGCCATCACAATTGATTTCTTATAAATTAGACAGAGCCACAGTACTCTAACTTAATTAAAACATGCAAGGTTATAATTTATATAATGTTTACAATTGTTTGAAGTAGGTCAACCATTAATGTTATAATTTTGGGATTAATAGAAGCAGGAAGACCCTTGACCTTTTTCAAATTTAGTTCAACTAACATAAATTAAGCATTTACAGTTGAGCAATCATAAAAGTATATATTGAGGAAAGCTGTAGTTTCTATAAATTGTTGGTCCTGTATTATTTAAGGAAGTTATAAGGGAAAACATCTGGGCTGTATATGTCCTGCACCTGCATGGCCCGATATGGTAGCTATATATTAAGTTAATTAAAATAAAATAAAAATCACTTCTTGAGTCATTGCAGCCATCTATATTAAAATGGAGTCTCTCACTGAACCCAGATCTGCAGTTTTCGAGTCAGCTGACCAGCGAGCCCCAGTACTTCTCCCATCTCCACTCCTCACCAACACACACAGCCATGGCAGCTATTTATGTGGGTGCTGGGGAGTCAAACTTAGGACAAGTCAGGTCCTCTCAGGCCCTCGTGCTTGCATGGCAAGTGCTCCTAGGCATTGAACCATCTCCCAACCCAAGATCTTTCCTCTTTTTAAAAAAAATATTTTATTTATTTATTTTCAAGCAGAGAGAGAGAGAGAGAGAGAGAGAGAGAGAGAGAGAGAGAGAGAGAGAGAGCACCAGGGCCACCACCTTGTGGGTCTTTCTTATGTGGGTCCTGGGGAATTGAACCAGGGACCTTAGGCCTTAGGCACTTAGGCACTGGAGGCACCCTGAGCCACCTCTCCAGCCCCAAGATCTTTCCTCTTTATAATGATACCTGAAAAAAGAATAACTACATCTACTTTCTTTTTTATTTATAGTTTAAATTAATTATTAGATAGCAATGAATTGACATGTAGTAGATTTAGAGTAGACTGAAGAAGTTTTCAGCACAAACAAGTGAGGTGATGAATTTCTTAGTTGCCTTGATTTACTCATTCTACATTTTATACGTGTATGAAAATGTCATAATGAAACCTGTTATTATGTCTAGTTAATGTATGTTAATAAAAACCATTAGGGCTAGAGAGATTGCTTAGTGGTTAAGGTGCTTTCTTATAATACTTGAGAACCCAAATTTGATTCCCCAGTATCCACATAAAGCCAGATGCACAAAGTGGCACATGTATCTGGAGTTTGTTTGCAGTTAGTGGCTGGAGGCCCTGGTGTGCCCATTCTCTCTGTCTGTCTCTCTTCTCTCTATTTCTCTCTGCTTGCAAATAAATAAATAAAATTTAAAAATCATTAGTTCCATAAGCAATATAAAATTATTTATCAATAAATAACAATTTAAGATATAAGTAAGTACATACGTTTATACTTAACAGTAAATCTTGATCTATATCCTGAAGTTATAAGAAACATTGGATTCCTGGTTCTTGTTTTCCATGTAAGTTGTGGTTTGTATTATATCCAGAATAAAAGCTAGGGGCTGAGTGTGTAGCTCAGTGGGTTTGATGTACATCTGCTTTCTAAAGGTGACAAGTCAGTTCCGTAGGAGGCAGATAACTGATGTCCTTCTTCCTCTTACGTGGCAGTGCTGTTGAAGATGAATGCAGGACGAGACAGGCAAATTCAAAAGGTATTTCCTGGACTGCCATGCCAACATTGCCAAACAGTCAAGGACATCTGTCTGTTCCTGGGTTCATCTCCCTCCCTCCCTTCTTTCCTCTTCCACCTCCTCTTTGTTCTCTCTCTTTTTCTCTTTCTCTCTCTTTCTAAGAAGTTAGGAACTTTGTATTTTGTATGCCTTATCTATCCATTCATGTGGACTTTTCACCCTCAGTTATGAGCAGGGCATTTTCCTCATCAGATTTAAAGTACAAATTCCTTCAATATCCAGAGCAACAGGTAGAATTTTGACACAGCTCACATGCAAAGAATCTCACCCTTCTCCAAGTTGGACCAGTTTTCTCAAGATCTAGAGCACTGGTTCTCTCAATTATTTTATCATTTTATTTATTCATTTTAAAGCAGAGATACACAGAGAGAGAGAGAGAGAGAGAGAGACAGAGACAGAGACAGAGAACACACCAGGGCCACCACCTTGTGGGTCTGGTGCATGTGGATATGTGGGTACTGGGGAATTGAACCCAGGGCCTTAGGCACTGGAGGCAAGTGCCTTAACCACTGAGCAATCTCTTCAGCCCTTCTCTCAATTTTAAGCAGTAGATGCACTTTAAAATATTGGAGTGTTTGAAAATGCAGTTGAAGGGGCTGAAAGATTCCTAAGAACTCATGCACAAAGTCTTTTGCAATACCAATCAAAATAAAGTATAACATCCGAGTAGGTAAACATGGCCACAATGATCACTCTGCAGTGTTCCATGCACTCCAACCCATTGGACTGAGTTATACCAAGTCAGTTTTTTTTCCACTATGTGTCATTCATTACAGCTTGGGAAAGATAATGCAACATAGCATTTGGTCAAACCATGTAAGAAGCCTCTTCTTCCGCTTGCTTTTTTCTTTGTTTTCATTTTAAAAATATTTTTATTTACTTCTTTGCAAGCAGAAAGACATAGACAGAGAGAAAGACAGAGAGAAAATGGGTGCACCAGGGCCTCTAGTCACTGCAAACAAACTCCAGATGCATGCACCACTTTGTGCATCTGGCTTTACATGAGTACTGGGGAATTAAACTCAGGTTGTTAGGTGTTTATGGGCAAGCACCTTAACCACTGAGCCATTCTCCCATCCCTCTTTCTTTTTTCTTGAGACAGGGTCTCACTAGGGTAGACTAGACTGGCCTTGATCTCAGAATCCTCCTGCCACAGTCTCCTGGGTTCTGGGGTCACAGGCATGAACCCCATGATGAACTTTCCTTCCTCTTAGGAACCAGACCTTTTGGGGCAGTGGGGATGGGCCAGCAGGTAAGAGCACTTTTCACGTGAGCATTAGGTCAAAGGGGGCCAGAGTTCAAGCCCCAACACCCACCTAAAAAGCTGGGTATGGTCATGCATGCTTGTAACACCGGTCTTGTTGGGAGCAGACGGAGAATTACTAGGACTCACTGGTCAGCCAGTCTAAGCGAAAATGGCAGCTCCAGCTTCAATGGGAGATGGTCTCAAGACAGAAGAGTACAGAGGTCACTTTAAACCTTCTCTTCCGGCCTCCACTCGTGTGTGTGCAGGGTGCACACATGTTCATACACTTTACAGTCACATGTCACATACCACACATGCACACTAAACAAAAAGGGAACAAGGCCTTCCGCCGGTATCCTCTGAGGGGCAGCACTCACACATCCAGGGAGATGCAAGTCTCTACGCTGTGGATTTCAGTGAAATCAAGTGCTTTCTAAATCCTCAGCCCCAACTCCAACATTCCTTACTGTGAAAGTCATCTAAAGGGAGCTGACTACCAAGAGGTTGGGGTGACTTGCTCAAGTTAAGGGGAGCATATATTGTGAGACAAGCTGCATTTAATTCCAAACCTGTCATTTCCTACCTGCTTTGAACTTGAGACTCTCACTGACAAACCCTGGGTTTCAGACTCTTCATCTGTAAAGGGAGCGTGAACATCACCAGGCAGCAAGGTTGTTGGGTGCTGTACACCTGGGAGACACTGATGGCCCTGCACCTGCAAGGATGCATTAGTTATCTGTCAATGCATCACAAAGAACCTTAGACTTCAGCAGTTTCAAACAGTGAGCATTTCTTTATTTCCTTTCCTTTCCTTTCTTTCTTTTTTTTTTTTTAAAGCATCTCTTATCTCACACTTTCTGTGGGTTAGGAATCTGTGTAGAGTTTATCTGGTTATTTCTGGTTTAGGATCTATGACAAAACGGCAAGCTATGTCACACAAAATGCTATTTTCCTAGTGTGAAAAAAAAGAGACATGTTCTTTGAGGACCACACTCTAGGCTGCCTGGCACAGAGTTTCTGCTAAAGAATGGTTGATTCAGGATCAGATGTTGGGTTAAGTTGTACACAGTCAGATTATTCAATCAATGTTCACCTGAACACTCTGTTCTCAACTGGTCTCATTTAAAGTTTTTTTTTTCAGTGACTTGTGATCATATGAAATAATTACAGTAATGCATTAGCAAAAATTTTTGAGTAAAAACAGCCATGTATGTTTATAAATTATAAACATCTGCTGGTCTACTAACATTAAAGCTTAATTTCTTTCTTTTTTATCATCCATAATGAGATAAATTTAATGAACAAATAATGAGTTGTTATTCCCATTTCTCCAATGACCCTCTTCCCTATCCCCAATCAGCTGGATATCCTCTTCCATGGGCAGTCTGGATCAGTCCGTGGGGGTAGGGGATTATGGATAGTCTAGGAGCCAGCCTGGTTCCACCCGCCTTAGTGTGATGTTACTGGGGGGGGGGGGGCGATGTCTCTGGGAGTTCTCCTCCACCATGGCTCTTACAATTTTTCTGCCTCCTCTTCCACTCAGATCCCTGAGTCTTGGTGGGTGAATATTAAGGCTGAGTAAAGATTAATTTCTTTTCTCCTACTTTTCCATACATATTTATTTTGCTTTTCTTCAATATTTCTCAACCATATAGTATTAAAATGTAAATAATAAGTAGAAAGCAATGCCTTGGAAGTGAATATTTATGTGCTCAAGGCAAACCAATAGTGTTTGAGGGGAATGTTTTCTTTTGCCTTTTAAAAACAGATTTATTTGTTTAAAATCATTTATTTATTTTCAAGGAGGGAGGAAGGGAAAGGACAAAGAGAGAATGGTCACACCAGGGCCTCTAGCCACTGCAAAGGAACTCCAGATGCATGCGCCACCCTGTGCACCTGGCTTTACAGAGGTACTGGGGAATCAAACAGGCTCTTCAGGCAAACACCTTAATTGCTGAACCATCTTTCTAGCCCTCTCTTTTGCCTTTTTAAAAAAGAAACTTTTATTGACAGCTTCCATAATTGTAGACAATAAATCATGATAATTCCCTCCCCACTTCCGCTTCCCCCTCTCAAATCCACCTCCATCATATCCCTTCCCCTTCTCAGTTAGTCTCTATTTTGCTTCAATATCATCATCTTTTTCTCCCATTTTTAAGGTCTTAGGAAGGTAGTGTCTGGCAATGAAAAGCCATGAATATCAAGGCCATTTTGTGTCTGGAAGTTTGCATTGTAAGCAATCCTACCCTTCCTTTGGCTCTTAAAATCTTTCCAGCACCTCTTCAGCAATAGACCCTGAACCTTGGGAGGTGTGATAGAGATGTCCCATTGCTGAACACTCCAATGTCACTCCTTCTGAACACTGTGGTGTCTTTTGAGTTATCCCAGTGATCACCACCATCTGAAAAGAGAAGCTTCTCTAGCCAAAAGTGAGAGTAAAAGCTTAATTTCTTGTTTGCTTTAGATTTCCATTACCTTTATATGACCCAAAGAAGGAGGACTTAGACTCTCCGTGTGTGCACATCCCACAGGCAAAGTGACAGGAATCAGGAGAATGTGGTGGACATCAGAGCCAAGACGGGATAAATCATTCGGACAATCAGCATCCCAGGTTCACTGGTGCACATCAATCAGCTTGTACAGCTCTTCACAGAGGCCACCCTTCTGGGCAGAAAAAAGGCAAAAACTACTTTCCTTTGGGAGTATCACTGAGTACAGGTTGGGTTTTAACCAATACTCACCTCATCTGTGCACAAACTGGACAACCGTGCTCTGAAGATGTGCAACCTTCTAGTGACAAAAAGACTCATGGAAATTCCAGGAAATCAAGTTAATTGAGCCAAAAGAAGAGGGAAATTAATGGTGGAACATGCCTCAGGAAAAAGGCTACCTAGGCTCTCAGAAATGGATCCCACATTTGGGCACGAGATCAAGGTACCGTAATATCACCAATTGTCTTCTGTCCACATTTTTACCCTTTTATTGGTGGAGTCTAATTCCTGCTTGAATAGGCAATGGTTCAATTGTAAGAAATTAGGATATGAAAGAATGAAAATAACTAGTTCATAAGACACATCATGGCTTCCTTCTCACTCTCCTCTTGGATTACACACTCTGGGGACAGAAGGCTGCCATGTTGGAAAGACGCCTGAACAACCCTATGGTGAGGCCAGAGTCACCCAGAAGTGAGGCGGTCAGAGCTGCTTTTCAGCTCTGACCAAACCTACAGAGAGCTGGAGTGTGTGACAGATGGAGCCTTGCTAAGCTATGCCCTGATCTCTGGCCCACAGAATCATGGGAGCGAGTCGATGGTGGTTGTTTTAAGACAGGTGTTGGCAAAGTCCAGCTCCAGAAGAGCTTGCTGCCTGTTTTTTTTTCTGTAAATAAAGTTTTATTGGAACATATCCATGTTCATTGAGTTCCATGTCCATGGCTGTTTTATTTATTTATTTATTTTTGTGTGTTTTGTTTTTGTTTTTCTTTTACACTTAAACTGCAGAGTTAACTTTTGCAATTGAGATCACATGTTGTGCAAAGTTGAGAATCTTTACTATTTGGCCCTGTTTGATACAAGATAAGGTTTGCTTTAAGGGGCAAAGTTTTATAGCACTCTCTCCTCGCTCCTCTTTCTCTCATTTGTATATGTGCAGATGCTTTCTGAATCTCAAAGTCTATAGAGCTCATTCTTTCTTCTCTCCCCACCGGTTCCCATCAGGCATTTCTACGTTTCTTTCCCCTGTCCTCTCCCTCCTTCCCTCCCTTCTACCCTCTCTGTAATTACTCTGTACTTTCTTAATAGAGGAACCTGAAAAAGGCTTCTGAGAGAAACATGAGAATTGACAATTCTTCACATGATTTTTGTCACATCTAAACATGATCCCAACTGTAGCCACAGCACAGGATGCAGCCAAGCGATGAGGACAACAGACTTAGGAAACATCTGGGTTTATGGTGACTTACATCCTGCAGCTGCCCTACTCCAGCTCCCCTTAGTACTCAACACAGAGCACTTCCCAGAGTTGGGGCTGTGGTTACTTGCAGGTGACACTATTCATCATACGATATGAACAAAGTACACTTGCACACTGAAGATCGTACTAGTTTTGAGAACTGGGGAAAATGTCCATGGAGATTGGTACACTGTGTAGGGCTTTTGTAGGCAAGCCTTAAACTGCTTCCACCTAAAATCGCTCCTCACTCAACAGTGCTGCCTCACCGATGCTACCTCCTCCTCCAAATGTGCTCACAGAACACACCAGACCATGGGGCTTGGGCTGAGCTGGATTCCTGGTGCCTCTAAACCACTTATGATCAATTGGAAGCCTAGGAGGGAGAGGCTCAAAAGGTGACACTCTGTTGCTCTGTTGCTTGTGTCCTGTTCAGGGCTTTCTTGATGACCGTGGACTCGTCCTCATTTTGACCACTGAGAGGTCCAAGGAGTGGGGAGTAGACCTTGGCTGGCTTCTGGGGTCCATTCCCACCATTAACCTGACATTCACTAGATGGGATGTGGACTTTGAATTTTTCACTTTCTTCATAGCTTGGGTCAGTTACAGCCCCTTAAACCAGCTTGGAGATTCTTGTTCTTGCAGAGGGAAGCTCTTGATTTCTTTCTCGGTTCCTGACTCTGAGATTCATGAATCTCATGATTCATGGTAGATCTGACAAAATCCAAGTAAAGAGGCTATGTGTCAGAATTCTCTGAACTAACTGTCTATGGCTGTGAACAAAAGGCATCCCTCTCCATCTTTCTAGCTTTCCAATTTGCCCAGGGTTTTTTTTTTTTTAACTTTTTATTGATAGCTTCTATACCAGGGATTTTGTTTAGAGAGTTTTCATGTATGCAAGGTTTTGCATGATGTCATGTGCTATTAACCTTTTTTTTTCTTTACTGCTTTATTTTCCTATAACCGAGACTCAGGTTTGTGTCCTCCTTGGATCTCCTCTACTCAAAGGGTGGCCCATGGGTCTCAGCATCAGAACAACCCCAACCCCCCAAAACCCTCTAGAAGCAACACTTATTTGATTTTTTTGCATGAGGTCATGTTTGCTGCATTATCAAAATGATCTTTCATTTCACCTCTAGGCAAGACCTGTGCTTTCTATACTTTCAGTCCCTGCAGAAGAGCTGCATCCCACACTGACTTCCCCATCCAGTTGCCAGTGGTCCATGTGTGCAGTGGTCATTTCCAGATGCATGTGTGACTTTGTCCATCTGGCTTTATGTGGGCACTGGGCAATTGAACCTGGCCTGGTAACCTTTGCCAGCAGCAGTGGTCATTTCATGTCCACCATCACAGTGAACAGATCAATAAGCAAAGACCTCATGGAGTTCATCTTTGCTACTTCCAACTCTGCCCTGGTCAGCTTTACCTATCCATCATGAATTTGAGAACCTCCCTCCTTCCTAAGCAGAGAGAGCATGCCTGGATTAATCATGTCTGGGAGGGGGGTAGGAAAGAGAAACTTGACACTGTCCTCAGCCAGGAGTATTTGGAGTAGCACACAGGAAGGGGATAGGTATTTGTTGTTCTGTGTAAGGACAGAATGTGTGCACAGTGTCCAATTACAATACTCCAGGAAGCATCAGCCTTGAGGTACCATCGCTATGACCTGCAGCAAGTCCTCCAGCTAATCCCTTCTAGCCAAGTGGAGATTCTTTCTGCATGCACCAACTTTTCCCAAAGCATCCTTCCTGCAGTCTTCCCATGCTTTGGGGTGTCATTGGCCCAGCGCTGGAGCACAGGAAACTCAGTTATTAGCTCACCTTCCCTTGTTTCTCCTGATACATGTTACTGCTGTTTGTGAAAAATCAGCTTTCCTGAGTGATACTCTGGGTCCCATCAGAAGACCCTGTCCAAACAACCTGGAGAGCCCCTGGTGAAAATTTCTCATGGTTTCTGGTGAGAAGGGAGGGAGCTGTCATTGGAAGCTCCCTATCCCACTGGGAGCCATTTGAGTTCCCTCATTTATTCAGTTCTGATACCAATTATCTATCAGTCTCTGGGCCAGTCCTGGCTTTTGGTTTCTGCAGCACTAGCACTCAAAGTACTGCTCCCCCAGGGATTTTCTCCTGAGGTGTTCCTCTCCCCTTTCCTGCTGCCTGGCCCCCATGCTCATGATGAGTGTTCAGCAAGGTGGATTCCATCCTTCTTGCTTCCTAACACTCAGAGCGATGAGAACCAGATGGTTGACCTTGAGGAAAAATTTCCTGTTTAGCTGCCAAGCCAACCCAGTAAATTCATAATCCCAGGAACATGTGATTAATGGTCTAAAGGATATTAATATGTTGTGGCTATTTAACTATTTAACTATTTGCCTGGAGGATAAACAAGAAAAGACCAGGGGATTGTAGGCAATGAGAAAAAAAAATTATATATTGTATCAGTTACTTTTCATGTTACTGTGACAAAGTAATTGACAAAAGCAATTTAAGGAAGAGGAAGGGGTTTATTCTGGCTCCCAGCTCGAGGGTACAGTCCTTGGTGGTGAGGAAGGCGTGATGCTCAGAGCACAAAGTAGGTGGTTGCATTTTGTCTGCAGCCAGGAAGCAGAGAGAGAGAGAGAGAGAGAGAGAGAGAGAGAGAGAGAGAGAGATATTAATACTGCTGCTCCACTCACTGTCTCCTTTTAAATTCAATCCAGGACCCCAACCCATGGGCTAGAGTGCTTCGACATTTAGGGTGGGTCTTCCCACCTCAATTAACCCAATCTAGAAACTTCCTCACAGACGTGCCCAGAGGTTCGTGTTCTATCTATGGGATTCTAAATTCTGTCAAGCAGACCATCAATGGTAACTATCACAATGTAGAGGCACGAGGGTGTGAAACTAAATGGGAAGTCCTTAAAAGCAGTTAGCGTGATTGAATTTCCATGCACCTTACCCAAGACATGCGGAAGGGCCAGTGGAAGAGGAAAGGCCATGATATTTAAGGATGTTTTAAGGGTTAGGAAGATAGTTTGGTGAGTAAAGTGCTTGCTTTACAAACCTGAGGATAAGATGTGCCCATTTTCTCTCTTTTTTTCTCTCTCTCTTTGCCCATTTCTCTTCTCTCTAGCTCTCAGGTGTCTCCAGTTTTAAGTGAGTTCAAACTAACATTGAGACCAGTTATTTTGGAACTTTATTCTTGTGCTGATACGAGATGATGCAATGCCTGTATACTAAGATGAAGCTATGTTGTGGTGGTTTGAATTAGGTACCCCTATAAACTCATGGGTTCTGAACACTTGATCCGCAGCTGATGGCAGTTTGGGAATTGGAGTTTTGTTGAAGGAGGTGTGTGTTTCGGGGTGGGCTTTGGAGGGTTATATCTAGCTCCCACTTGCCAGTGTTCGGCTCACTCTTCTGCTGCTGTTATCCACCTGATATTGACCAGGAGGCAATTCAGCCTCTGCTTATGCCATGTTTTCCCCTGTCATTAAGAAACTTCGCTTTGAGTTTGAAAGCCAAAGTAAATCCTTTCCTCCCACTTGTTGCTTTTGGCTGGTTGCTTTGTGACGGCAACAAGAAGGTAACTACAACAGGAAAATTGGTACTGAGAAGTAGGGTTCTTGCTGCTAGAAACCTGACTCTGTGGCTTTTGGCCTTTTGGAACTGATTTGTGGGAGAGATATGGAAGGATTTGTAACCTTGGTCTAAGGAGCTAGTTACCTTGTAGGGTGAAGGCAGTTTATTGGACCATTCTGGTTAGAGTTGAAAAACTTAAATGCAGTAAGAGCTATGGACAGTGAAGCCTGGCCTATGAGGGGGAAGAAAGAGCTTTGTTGGGACTGGACAGGAAGCAGTTTATGTGAGAGGCTTAGAGCATCTCCCCATGTCCAGAAAACTTGTGCAGTGCACTGCATAGAAGTGGACTGTGAAAACAGATGGATATGGTACAGAAAGAAATGAAAGTTTCAGGCTAGAGACAGCACTCATTCAGCTGCAATTGTTTGCAAAATTACACCATTGAGATTGGGCCAGCAACATTTTCTTCACTGGGACAGCAGAAAGAACGCTGACTCTTTTGAAAGTAGTGGCCTGGATGCCAAAGGAGTATCCTATTCTTCAAAGTTGGCTTTTAACAAATGCAGGAAAGAAAGGGTCATTGGATTTGCAATGTGGATTTTTTTCTTTGAACTGGCCACTGGATGATGTGAAGCAGGTTTGTATTTTCTGCGTGAAGGCCCAATGGAAGGCTACGGCATGGATAAACTGTGGTTTGTAGTGTAGACCTGAGGATGTTTTAGAGACACCAAGACTATGAGTTAGCTGCCTTGGGAAACTATGGGAAACAAAATCTTATTAAGGAGAAGCTCCTGTGTACCAGTTGCAAGAAGGGCATATAAAACAAAGCAATAAAGGAGTGTTTTTCCCTATCAAGACAGGCATACATCGAATTCAGGCCTTCCAAAAACTTCAGTGAAAGGCTTTGTCATTAAAGAACACAGAACCTTAAGCATGTGCCGAGTTGGAGAGAAGGCCAC
>PVHP010032311.1:0-20433 GCA_004024765.1 Zapus hudsonius | reverse complement strand
GAGAGAGAGAGAGAGAGAGAGAGAGAGAGAGAGAGAGAGAGAGAATGGGCATGCCAGGGCCTCCAGCCGCTGCAAATGGACTCCAGATTCATGCGTCCCTTTGTGCATCTGGCTTTATGTGGGTGCTGGGGAAGTGAACTCAGGTCCTTAGGCTTTGGAGGCAAGCACCTTAACTGCTGAGCCATCTCTCCAGTCTGTGATGTCTAGTTTTTTCTGTCACCTATCTGGATGTGTTAGCTTTCGCTTGCTGTGACAAAATACCTGAGATCAATCGCACACAGGGGGAAAGGTTCATGCACAGTCACGTGGCTCTATTGCTTTGGGCCTGTCACTTTGGGTCAGAACATCACGGTGGGGCACATGTGGCCAGGGAGGTCTGTTCACCTCATGGAGCTGAGAAGCAAAGAGAAAGAGAATGAAGGGAAGGGGTCCCACATTCCCTTTAAGGACACACACACAGTGACTTCATTTCCTCCCACTTGCTGCAGGCTCTACTTTTCCACAGTATCACAGGCTGGCCACCACAGGCTTCCGGGGCCCTGAAGACCCACAGACAACACCAGGAGGACCCCGAAGGCCAGGACCTAGTTCACCTGAGCCTCACACTGAGATCACCTGAGGTGCTGAACATGGGAGCTCTCGGGCTCCTGAAGGTGGTGCTTGTCCAAGCCAATCCTTTGAGGAGGAGGGAGTCCGGCTTTAAAACTCAAGGGTTCCAATGGCTGTGGTCAACCAGGGTGGGGGATGGGCATGTCTTGAGCAATCAGACTAGCACAGTCTCTACCTCTGTGCCCTCCAATGGGGGAAGCAGACTCTCAGAACCTTAGTCCTGCCAATATCAAGGGCTTACTCTCAGGTCATGTCTCTCTGGGACAAGGCAGAGAGCTCTGGGTCCAGCTCAGTGGCCACTGGATAACACCCCTCCCCCACATCTGTGCATATGCCCACCTAGTGCCAGGTGGGAGAGGGGAAGGGGCAGAACCAGAAAACTCTGGCCCTGGCCCTGAGCCCCGTGCAGGGATGAGGTCCATCAGCTGGCTCTCTGTCTCCCCAGAGCTCACTGCTAGGGGAGAGCCAGTAGCCAAGGTTGTTCATCTATACCGACACATGGCAATCGAGGTCTTGTCCAGGGAGACCACTGCAGGCCCTGTGGTCACCATGCTGTCAGCATCCTTCCTTCCTGGATCCTCAGCATCTGAACATGTGCTTGTTGGCCCCGCCCACTCTGAGGCATTCACTCAGGTCAGGGGACACTAATCTGCTGTCATTTTTCTAGACCTGCCAAGGGAGGGGGCAGGCAGAAGAAGTGGACATAGACCCCTTTCCTAGAAACAGACCCAATGAGAGCATCCAGTGGCTGCAATGCAGTGACGTGTGGCACCTTGTGCCAGGCACAGGTGGAGTGACATGGAGAGCCAAACTTTACCTCAGAGGGGGCAAGGCAGATATGTATCCAGGGGGTCTTGAAGGAGGAAGGGGAGTTTACCAGGCAGAAGATCCTAAGTAGAGGGTGAGGAAAGGATAGGAGCCCTCCAGCCTGTCCAGGTGGGTGAGGGAACTTGGGCCACCTGCCAGCCACCCAGAGGCTGCTGGGAGGTCGCAGGGGGAGAAGGCAGCTCACCTCTGCAGGAGAGGCTCGCTGGCCAGTGCTGTCCCCCGTGGCTCCAGGTGCACACTGTCTCCCTCAGGATCTACCCTGGTGCCTCACTGAGGCCTGAAAGTGGGGGTGTGTGGAAGACTTTTTACTAGCCCCCCAGTAGTTTGGCAGGTGAAGAACACATCTGCAGAGTCACCCTGGAATTCACAGCTCCTATGATCCAATCATTTTCTCAAAGCCCTACCTGGGAACCCAGACTTTAGCACATGATACATCCAAACTGTGTCAGTGGCCATGGACTTGTGTGCCATGCATACTGGTGTGTGTGGGGGGGTGGGGGTGGTGCAAGACACCCAGGCAGACACCATGGGCACATGGTGAAGGAGGGAGGCCCAGCTGGGTCAGGGGTAGCAGCATTCCACTTTGGGCTCCTGGCTGGCCACTCCCCTAACTTTTGCCTAGGTCGGTGGGTGTGGATTTTGCCTGTGGATCCTGTCTCTTCCCAAGCAGTGCTCGAGGCCTGTGCCCTCCGTAACCAAGGCCCCACTTGTACCGGCTTCCTGGTGTCTCTGCACCTAGCGCACAGGAGGGACTCTACACAGGATGCCCAAAACAAAGGCCTGCATGTCACTCAGTCTGTCATCTGCTCAAGGCTTGCACCCTCACTCCGTCTTCCCAGGGGAGCCATTGGGGGAGAGAAACTGCCCATTCTGTCAGGTAAATGTTGGGGATGAACTGAAGGCCACAGGGTCCCAAGGAAGCAGCAGGGCCAGGGCTGACCAGATCCGGCTATTCCAAAAGATGAGGGGTGCTTTGCTGTACCTCTAGTTTTATTTGCAAGGGAGAGAGAGAGAGAGAGAGAGAGAGAGAGAGAGAGAGAGAGGAAGAGGAGAGTAAGGGGAGTGGGGACTGTGGTGTGGAGTCTGCAGGTGTTGGGTAAACTTTGGGGAGCCCAGGAGATGGGTGTTGAGTCCAGCGTTGCTGGATCCAGCTCCTTCCAGAGACGCCAAGGTCACTGATGAGGGTATCAGGCCCTGCAGCCACCTCTGCTGCTTTGCTGTGACATCCTGCAGGCAGGTGAGCAGTTGGGGCAGGCCTGGAACACAGGGAGCTGCACCCTTGTCTCTGAGCCCAATGGCCAGGCATGCCCCACAGGCAGGGATGGGCCACGGGAGATGAAAGACCCACTGCATTCCTGGCAGGCCTTGCATTCATGGCCGCTGGGAGATTCTCCCAGGAGGACCTGAGGACCGCAGGGTATTGGCAGCCTTCCTGAATCCCTTGAGCTTGTGCCCAGTTCACTGAAATCAAAACAGAGCACTAAGTCTTCCTAGAAGGCCACCTGTTTCTGAGGAGCCCTGGTGGGCAGGAGGGAAAGTTTGCAACTGGGTTGAGGGACCTCCCCTGAGGGACAATGACCTCTGATGGCTTCAGACAACAGCAAGCAGGGGAAAAGAGGTTAAAACAAACATTTATTTAACAAATTAAGAATACAGACAGTCACACAGTGAAACTTCCCTTTACCAAGCAGTCACCTTGAATAAATACACAGGAAGAAGGCCTTCCTTCGGGTCTTCTCTGTCCGAGCTGTACACACTGGCCAGCAGGGAGACAAGCCACGTTTCTTGGAGGGTCTGAGGTGCCTGGGGGCAGGAGCGGGTGCCTGGCTGCCGCCTCTGGCATCAGGGATAGCGGATACTGAATTCATGAACTAAGCTGTGCCTGGCTTGGTGGCTGCTTCTCCAGGCCCTTCTCGGCCCTTCTTCTTGGCTTCGGGTGCCCAAACATGGCAAGGCAGCCAGAAGCTGGCAGAATGGGGGAGCTTCCAGCTGAAGGGAGGGGGCAGGGCAGGGCAGGCGAGCTTCCAACCTACCCATGGTCGGTGCCTGCTGCAGTGGTGCAGTGACCAGCAGGGCCTGGTGGCAGCGGAAAGCCCGTCACAGGGCTGGAAACAAAGGCCACCCTGAGGCGTGTCTTAGGACAGGGTGGCCAGCTTGTCCTATGCACATGTCTCAGATTCCTCATCTGTGACAGGGAGCCAAGGACACCCACTGCTGGACTTGTTTGGGGGGAAATGACAGTAACATGTGCTTAGATGGCCCAGCCTGTGCCCAGTGAGGAAGGGGTTCAGTATGTTAGCCCCCTTGTCTTGTGACCTTCTGACCGACAGTCCCTGGCTTTCCCTGCAACATGGCTGTAGCCAGCAGGTGGCCACATACCTCTGACCACCAGTAAGGGCAGGCATGGCCCTAACCCGTTTTTTCTTTCCTGGGCCAGGGTTCTGGGCTCTCCGAGTGTCAGGGAATGGGGTTAGAAGTAGTTCTTGGACTTGGTTGTGGGAAAAAGGACTTCAACTCATAGGCAAACCTGCTGCTCATCACCTTTGTGCCTTTTCCATTCAGACCCTTCAAGGGAGAGAATTTTCAGAATGGGGAGTGTGTGGGGATAAAGATGGGGGAGCTGTGCTCCAGTGGGGAGGGACAGCGGCAGCTGGGGGACATGCTGGGGACCCAGAGAATCCTTGTGCTTCCTTTCCCACAGTGGCCAGGGGGGAGCTGGAAGAGAAGTACTCCCCAAATCCACAAAATGCTGATCAGTTCCAGGATGAAGTGAGCCCCACACACGGTGGGTGGGTGGATGCGCTCCCTCCCCTCCCCCACCTCTCATGGATGGACACACACACACAAACACATACACAACAGCCCCCCACGCTCTCGCTCCCCTCACCCTCCTCTCAGAAAACAAGAAGTAGGGGGCAGGGGAGGGCAGCCTAAAACCTACCACAGACACCAACTGGTCCTTAACATCAGCTCAAGCTTCTACTACAATGTTCACAGTCAAGGTTATTCTTAAACTAAGTCTGCAATGTCTCCAAGTCTCTCCAGCTTGCCCTGACTGCTCTTAGATTCATCTGACATCAGTTCCCCCATGAGTGTGAGGTTTGCCCCTCCCCTCTCCAGGGAACCCCTGCTGAACCTTGATCACTGGCAAGGCGTGCCCTGTCGTCATCTTCTGTGAACCTTCTGGGTCCTGTGAGAGCTGCAGAACGGTGACAACATTCCCCATCAGGGAGTGAGGTGGCCTCCCAGTGTTCCTGGTGACGTCACCACTAACCATGGAAAGAGGTGGAAGAGAATGTGAACACGCTGAGACGAAGTGGTCAGGAGAGCCCAGAACTCTGCTCTTCACGCCTCAAGTCACACGGGCCACTTGGTGTAAACAGGCCACCATCATTTCTGAGCAGCTGTAGACAGGTCCTCGGGGCTGCCTGGCTTTTCCTGGAGCTGGCTGGGGACAGTCCATCAGCTCTCCTGGCTGAGTACCAGCCTGCCCGTAGGTCCTATCAGATCTCATGGGCCTCTGGGCTGCTGGCAGCTGAGCTAACTGTCCTTTCCTTCCGTGTACTGTTTGGAGGATGAGGGGCCTGTGGGCAGGGGACTGATGTCACCCCCATAGGTGTCTTCAGGCCTTGGGCAAGGGGGTGTGTAGAGTGACCATTCCTAACACACAGCCAGGAAGTACCACGTGGCGATGAAGGCTGGCTGGCCCAGCCAACACCTGAGGGTCTGGAGTCGAGGGGCCAGTGCAGGTTGTGAGGTATCGCTGGCCCTGCCCCAGGTCTTGACCATCCTGCTGTCTCTGGAGCTGCAGCTGGTGGGGTCTGTTCCAGCTGATACAAGTGCCACTCACAACCTGCCCACACTCCAGCCCCTGGTCACCTTCATGGGGGAACTGATGTCAGATGAACCTAAGAGCCAGTCAGGGCAAGCAGCACATTAGGCTGGGGCCGAGTGCTGGGGACAGCGGCCACTACTGTTCTCATGACAACACGTGGGTGACACTGGGTGTCTGACGGACACTTGTGGAGAAATGTTGGTTCTGACCCAGATCTAGAGCCCTGGGTCGGAGGGAAGTTTCCGACGAACTTGTTCCTGTTGGCAGATGTTCTCGAAACAGATTGGCCCGGCTCTGAGAGCAGCTGGCACCCTTGTGCCGTGTCCCTTAGGGCTGTACACTATGACTCAGGGCACCAGGCTGAGGCAGGTGGTTTTTCCACAGGTGAGCCCTTTGAGGGGACTGGAACGTGGGTACGAGCACAGTGCCAACCTCTCAGCCCAGGCAAGTTCATGTCCAGTCACTCGTTTCCCTCCATAGAAAGTGAGGTTCCACCTGTGGGGTCTCTGGTGTCCAGTGTATGAACAGGGAAGCGTCCACATTGTCCATAGTGGAGTCTGCCTCAGGCCCTGCCTGCTCCTTTCTCCTGTTCTCCCATGGTCACCATGATATGTGTGGGGCACTGGAGCCTGTCATTCAGAGGGACATATTCCCAGGAATCCTGGGTGAGAGGTGATCAGTGTGTCCTTCAGGGTCCTTTGTGAAGTGGCCAACTCTGGGGTCTTGGTGGGATTTCTATGGCAGGCAATGGTCAGTAGAAAGGAAGCTAACAGGCATCACTGGGCAGTCAGAGCAACTTCTTGGCCCTCAGGGGTGACTCCGGGTGGTAAGGTTTTGGCGGGGTAAGTGGTCATCACACAGACACGCTAGGAGCCGCTGGTCACTACAACACACATAGATTAGTCGTAATTATGAACAATGTCCCCAGGAAGCTGGGGAGTTTCATCAGGCAAGCCGATGACCAGATGTGACCACTCAGCTGCCCAGAGTCTCCGGGTCAGTGGAACGAGCTTGGGCAGAGTGGGAGGAGGAAGGGCAGGTGAGGGAGGAGTGACCTGCACCTCAGCCACCCCATCAGTAGTCTGGGCACCGGGCGGGAGGCGTCTTCTTCCCCAGAAGGCTTCAGGGTCCTCAGGACTGAGGGCTCTGCTGGCACCTGGTGGGGCTGGGTGGGAGCCGGGCCGCTGCGCTCTGCTCCGTGCGGAAGCTGTACTCGTACTGTGGGGAGAGGAGGGGACACAGAGGCACGGTCAGGCCAGGGGACGACACAGATCACGGCTGAGCCCCGAGCAGAATGGCTGTGGCTGGGCAGCACTGAGCCTGGCTTGGAGCTGTGGGAGTACTGGGAGGTGACAGGCTCAGGTGACACTGCTGTGAAGTGAGATGGCCCCACCAGAGGTGCTCAGCAGGCTGAGTACTGAGCACTTCTCCCCTCCTGCTGCTGCTGCCTCCAGGAGAGACCCCAGAAAAGCCCAGGTCCCGCTGAGGCCAGCCTCACCCTCAAGCTGGGGAACCTTGCCTTCCCCTGCTGGGCCCAACTCCACATCCTCTGGAAACTGTCCTCACTCAGAGCCCTCCTGGGGGTGGGGCTGTGCACAGATAGACGTGGACTGGGCAGTCCCAGGGGAGGAGACAGGTCCTCTTCTGGGCCATGCTGTTATCCTGAGCCAGGAGTGTGACTGTCACACTGGAGACCCCAGGTCCCTTCAGGCAGGCCCCATGTCACAGACAGTAAGAGGCTCCCAGCCCCGTGGAAACTCAGAGGAGCCAGAATTTCGGGTGGGGAAAGGGCCCTATGTCTCAATACCCAAATGTGGGTGCAGGTGAGGGGACTCCATTTGAGCAGAGGTGACACTGAGTACTGTAAGTGAGGTGGAGGTGGAGATATGGGGCAGCTTGCAAAGCCTCAGAGGCCACCTTAGGTCACAGCGCTCAGTGTGGGTCAGTGGTCTGCCAGGAACAAAGTTTACTACAAGAAAACAAGACCAAGCAGGGCCGCCATCTTTGAACTTGGCCAACATATGATACTCACCTGGCGCACAGCCTGGGAAGGAAGGAAGATATGGTTAACCTGCTTCAGTGGGAGAAGCTGCAGACCTCAGCCAGGCCACATGGCCTCAGGCACCTGTTT
This sequence comes from Zapus hudsonius, assembly GCA_004024765.1. Taxonomy (NCBI): domain Eukaryota; kingdom Metazoa; phylum Chordata; class Mammalia; order Rodentia; family Dipodidae; genus Zapus; species Zapus hudsonius. The sequence goes on along the minus strand of PVHP010032311.1, from coordinate 13,030 downwards.
CTGGCATGCTGGGCCTGCTGGTCTTCCACCCACTCTCCCACCCACAGTGAACTGCTCATTCAAGAAGGCCCTCCCGCAGCCTTACAGAGAAGGGGGCAGCTGAGAGCTTTAGAAGGCACTCGAGGACCAAGGAGGGCAGCCGAGCCTGTGTGAGCCCGTGGTCCCGCCTCACAGCATCCGAGAAGAGGACAGGGACAGGCAGCTGGTGCGTGGGAGACCTCAGGCAGGTGTCCCCGTTTGGGTCGGGATGGATCTACCTGTAAGGCGGGGTGCAGCCTGTTACTGCTGGGGTGGAACAAGACCCATCCTTGGCACAAACCAAGTGCTCATGGGATGTTTTCTGGGTATGAGGGCATCATTAGAACAGCCCCAGAGCCCCCCCTTTTCAGCTCTCTAGAGACACTTGAGGGCCCAGAGCAGCCTCCCTCAGACTGGATGAGGCTTGTGAGCCCCAGCCACGGCCAGAACAATACTGCCACCTAGTGGTTGCTTGTGTGTATGCACATAAGTGAAGAGCAGCAAATGTATTCCTTTGTTGGTTTCTCATCAGCACCTGCTGCAGGCCTCATTCTGTGCTGAGTCTGGAGTCCTCACTGGCTCACATGATGGCAGTAGAGTGACCCAGCCACCTTCAACACATCCTAGCAGGACTGTCACCACATGGCACAGACCAGGGCAAAGGTGTGGGGGAGCCTGACAGCACAGGATTAAGGGTGAAGGGCCCAGGTACCATTTCTACTGTGATAGTGGCCTGGGCTTAGACACAGAGGAAATGCAGGTCAGACAGAAGACAGGAGTGCAGCTTTGCCTGTGTTCAGGGAAACAGGCATGGAGGATGGGGGAGAGGTGGTATTGTAGTCAGCTTTCTCCTTGTGGCAGAAAGAACCCATCCAAAAGCAGCTTGTGGAGGACAGGGTTTACTTTGGCTTACAGATTTGGAGGGCAAGTTCCATGATTGCAGAGGAAAATGATGGCATGACCAGAGGCTGGTCATCACCTCCTGGTAAACAGTATCAGGTGGACAACAGAAGAAACAGGAGAAGGTGCCACACACTGGCAAGGGGAAGCTGACTATTACACCCATAAGCCCGATAGCACACCTACAACAAGGTTCCAATTCTAAAATTGCCATCAGCTGGGGATCAAACATTCAGAATACATAAGTGTGTGTGGGACATCTGAATAAAACCACCACATTCCTTCCCTGACCTCCATAAACTGATAACCATCCATGATGTAAAATGCAATAATTCAGTCCAACTTTAAAAGTCCCCATAGCTTTTATCAATCCTAATGATATTCAAACATCCCATAGTCCAAGGTCATTTAACTGAGCAAAAAATACAAAAAAAAACCATAATGGCACAGAATAAACATTCACACTGTAAAAGATGGCATTGGGCACAGCAAAGAAATATTGAACCAATACAAGATTTAAACAAACAGGGCAAACATCAAACTGTAACTCCAAGTCCAACAACTCTAACCAGTGACAAACCTTCAAGTCCAATAATTCTAACCAGTGACAAGTCTCTGGAGTTCTAATTCCACCCCTCCAGCTTAGCTGCTCATATCCTGAGGTATGCTACATCTGATACTGGCAGCTCTCCTTGGCAGTCATCCCACAGACCTGGCATTTACACTGGGTCTCCACTGCAACTTCATGGCTCCAATGGGCCCCCATACAGGTAATCCAACAAACCTACTTCACTCTGTCCATGGCAATTTCCAAAAAACAAAACCATGTTGCAAATTCAATGAACATCTCTTCCAGCACTGGTTATACTCCATAGTACCAGGTGGGTTACCAACTTGTTAATCCAGGGGGAAATAAATTCAATTTTGAAGAGTAGGACACTCCTTCAGCATTCAGGCCCTCTACTTCAAAAGAGTCTGCATTCTTCCTGCTGTCCCAATGCGGATCACCTGGCCCAACCTCAATGGTTGTAATCTCTCAAATAATTGCAGCTGAATGGGCAGCAGGTTCAGCCCAGAAATTTCCTTTCTTTCTGTGCCTTCTCCATCTGCTCACACCAGTCCATTTCTACACAAAGCAACCCTGCACAAGTTCTCAGGTCACAGGCAGGCAGAAGGCAGCAAGCCTCTCACACAAACTGTTTCTGGTGCAGTCCTGACAAAGTTCTTTCTCACCCTTGTAAGCCAAACCTCATAGTTCATAGTTCTCACTGCATTCAGGTCTTTCAACTCTGACCAGAATGGTCCATCAAGCTGTACTTACAGCACTGCGAGGCCTCTCTTAGGTCAAGGCTTCAAATCCATCCACATTCCTTCTGCTAATCAGTTCCAAAAGGCAAAAAGCTAAGAATCAGGGTTCTAGCAACAATGAGCCCACTCCTCTGGTACCAATTTTACTGTTGCAGTCAGCTTCTTATTGTTGTGACAAACATCCCACCAGAAAGCTTTTTTTTTTCTTACAAACTTGAGGGGAAGCTCCATGATGGCAGGGAAAATGATGGCATGAGCAGAGCTGGACATCAGCTCCTGGCCAACATCAGATGGACAATAGCAACAGAAGAGTATGCCAAACACTGGCAAGAGGAAGCTGGCACTAACACCCATAAGCCCTCCCCTAACAACACACTTCCAACAAGGTTCCAATCCCAAAATTGCCGTCAGCAGGGGATGGAGCAATCAGAACACAGGTTTATGAGGGACACCTGAATCAAATCACACCGTAGGTGGGCTGGGGGGTAGCTGAGACCACAGTGTAGTTTCCAGAAGGCAGGAGGACAGAGGTGGGGGCTGGAGCCTAGGGATCAGAAAGCACAGTACTGGGGCAGCAGGAGAGGTGTGTCCCTGCAGGACACAGTACAACTCCTCAGCCTTGAAGCCCGATGATGGGGTGGGCGGCACATCCTGACCTGCCAGGTCTAGGCTGATCTTGGGAGTCTGTATTCTCAAGTGACTCCCAGATGACCAGGTGTGGGGCTCATTAGTCACTCATGAATGATGTGAGTGGGGCAGGGGGAGAGGGAAGGGATGAGGACCACGTGGAGATAGAGGGTGGGTAGGAGGACTAGGTGGGGGAGTGGGAGCAGGGTGGAGAGGGTAGGGGCCAGGCCTGGGAGCAATGCCGAGAGAAGGCCCAGAGCTGAGGTGCAGTGACTCTCAAATGAGGCAAGGAAAAGGCCCAAGCTGGCTTGAGGAGTCAGTGCCAGGGGCTGGGGACATAGTCCAGGCAGTCCCCTTCCCCTTCAGTAGGCTTTGCTGTGCCAGGCTCCCGAGGTGGCATGAGCCCTCAGGATGGTCAGCTCAGCCCTGGTATTTCACAGCCAGAGGCTGGGGACATGAATGCAGATAGGGTGGGCCCAGAACAGGGTGCTACGGCTGCCTGGGTGGGGAATGGTGAGACTGGCAAGGCAGAGAGGCCTTAGTGGGAAGTCACGATACCCACTATGGTGGCTGGAAGAGACAAGCTCTCAAGGGCAGTCTCTGAATTCTTATTGTACTTGCACCCTGGGCTGGGCAGCACGCACACTTGCCCTTTCCTCCCCCACGGGCTGAGCACGCAGAGACCTCCGAGGGGCTGACACATCACAATGACTGCTCATTCCCCCCTAGAGAATGTTTTTCCCTTTTTAGGTTATCTTGGCTGGAGAAAAATGCTACCCCCATTCTTGTTTTTCCTAACTCCCCAAATGAAATTTCAACATATGTCCCCCCGACATAATCCCTCTTAGGCTTCGGATAACCTTCCCACAGACGCTGTCCTCGGCCCAAGATTGCTAGTCACCAAAATGTTTGCCCAAGAGACTAGGGCCGCTTCTGGAAGCCCTTTCGTTCCCTTGGGCAAACAGTGAGTACCTTTGAAGGTGGATTTGGGCCCGGATCTGTTTACTCAAGACATTAGTCTCCTGCATAAGGAAACCCTGCACTCCAGTACAAACAGCAAATCCTTTTTGAATTAAAAAAATTTTCAATTAAAAAGCATTTGGTTCGCAGGAGTCTAGCTGAGCAGTGCCAGATCAGAGCGCCCTCTGGTGATCTCAGCCCTCCATTGCAGCCGCATAGCTGCTCAGTCCTGGTCTGATCCAGGAAAGAGACATCATTGTCAGAGAACATTGACATGTTCACTGTCACTGTGGGGGCTTTCCTGGGGGGGGGGAGCAGGACCTTGCAACTGGCAGCCTCGGATCTCTCAGGCGGGAAGTAATCCCAGCCCTTTCAGGTCCCTACTCGCTGCGAAGTCAAAGTTCTGTCAGTAGGAGTATAGGAAGCAACTTAGGCTCTGAGGCGCACCTTGAGGTCTCTCTGGAAAGAGGGGAGGATCAAACCTAGGAGGAGATCTGTGCAAAAGCACCCTATGGTGAAAGCACCCATTGGCCTGGGCTCTGAGCGCTGGAGGCGACAGTGATGACGGCACTAGCATTTATGGCTGCCCCAGGATATCTTCTGGTTAGGCAGAGAAATCCTGGTCTGAATCAGGGACCTGCTTCTCATGGTGGAGGAAAGTGAAGGCAAGGCTTCACTTCACCTGTCCCTCCAGACCCTCCTCCCCCATCTGGTCACATCCATCAGGGCTCCAGAGGGAAAGGAATGGGAGTTTGTTTTCAGCACCTGTGCTTTGCAGATGTGGAAACTGAGGCCTGGGAAGGATTGGATTTCCTGGAGCCCCCAAGCAAGCCAGGGCAGACCCAGGCAGCATTGTGGGAGGCAGGGCCATTGTAGGTGGTTCACAGAAGAGTCTGGAAGGGTGAGGTCAAGGGTGAGCCTGGCCCAGGAAGGACCACAGAGCCTAGTCAAATGAGGGCCAACTTCTTCACGCTGTGGAAGGTTCTAGAATATTCCAGAGCCCAAGAGACTGCCTCATTCAATACCCTCATGTGGGAGCAAAACTAACAGCACCTGGAGCTTGGGGACTGTAGATTACGGCTCATGACCTCAGTGGTGATGGGTGAGGAGACACAGTAGCGGCAGGGGTGGGGTCGCTGAGGAGATGGCTCAGCTGGTCAAGCGCTTGTCTGGCAAGCAGGGGACCACCCTCCTACAGTGAACGCTGGGGTGTGGTGGGCACACCTGTCAGCAGCCAGTCTATCGGAGCTAGTGAGCTCCAGGCCAAGGGTGTTCCTGAAGGTGACATCGATCAACATTCTCTCTCCTCTCTCTCTCTCTCTCTCTCTCTCTCTCCTCTCTCTCACCTCTCTCTCTCTTCTCTCTCTCTCTCCAGCAACACATGCACACAAACAACTCCCACGGTGGCAGAAGCTAGAGTTCCCAGTGTGCGGGGCTGGCCAGGCCTTGTTGTTCACCTGCTCTGGAGCGGAGGTGTCTTGAGCAGCCGCACCTCGGGAGTGAGGGCTCCTGCAAAGACTCTGGAGCCCACTGTGTGTTTTCCTCCTGCTCCCAGGTCATGATACCCTCAGTGGGTCTTACCCAACATGGAGGAACTCCAGGAGCACCACTGAGCCACCCATAGGACCCAGCATGGAGCCCAGCTTAGAGAGGCTGGCTGATCACATGACCATCTACTGCCCCTGCCCTGTCTCCTCTAAGTGGATCCAGCCTAGCCATCTGTCTGTGATGACCCCCTCGACTCCCCCCAACTGTCCCAGAGCCAGGACTCCCACAGGGGATGGTACCAAGAAAAGTCTGAGTCTAAAGGGTTCCTGCTACCCTGTGCCTTCTTCTGGGGTTCAGGGCCAGGAGCACCTCAAGGCCCCAGTCATCTAGGACACATCTGAGCAGCAGGGAGCAGGTGAGTCCAAAGTCTCCTGTTCTGGGTGATTTCCGTGCATAATCTCTGCAGAGGCCCTTCTCAGCTGGCTTCCCGGACCCCTACCTACTACCTGCCAAGCACGCACCCCTTAATGTGCTTCCTGCCTGCCTGCCTGCCGGAGCAAGAGGGGATGTGCTCTGGGAGTACCCCTTCCTCCCCTCCTCCAGTACATGATGGCCATTTCCCTCACCGCAGAGCCCATGGAGGCCCGGCTCAGAGTAGATGACTCTGTGAATGAAGGTGGGGGTGGGGCAACAGGCCAATGGACAATTTCATAAAAGGAGAGAAAGCGAGGCTGGCGGCTCAGTTCAGGTCTTCTGAGCAGGACTAAGATGGCCCCTGGAGTGCGTCTCAATGAACATGCATCTGTGTCTATGCACAGGTCACGCGAGGGCTGTGGGCTTGCAGGGTTGACCTGTGTGGTGTCTCCAAGTAGCTACGGACACTGGAATCATGGGAGAATGTGTGAAGTGCCAACACAAGCGCAGATGGTGTTGGAAGACGGGAATTACTGAGCCTCACTCCTAGAGAGCGACCTGCGGCTTCCACGTGGGCGTGTGTGCATGCAGGAGTGAGGCTGCTCCTGGGGACAGGGCCATGCTGTCACAGAGGTGATGGTCACACCACACAAGAAGATGACACATTTCCTGTACCTGTGACTCCTGAGAGACAGGCTGAAAAGTCGCACACACCAGGGAAAGGGCTCTATGGATACCACCCACAGCGGCCCTCACTGTGGCCCGGAGGGCAGGCACCTGTGGGTGCAGCCTGCCTTGCCAGGGGGTGGGGGATGGGCAGATGCCTTTGCTGCTGAGTAAGACACAGCTGGGCTGTGAACAGCCCGGGGCTCTGAGACACCGAGACAGCACCTCAGAATCCACACGGGCGTCACCCGAAGAGGGCACTCCTGATTTCCCCTTCTCCAGGTTATTTGTAGAAAATGTTAAAACAACACTGACTTCCAGACTGGCTTCTCTGGAAATCAAGAAGCCATGGAAATGTTGGGGACGCTCTGAGGAGGTCATCTTGCTTTTACGCTTTAGACAATCGTCCACTTAGCTCAGTTTGGGGTTATTACCTTACTGAAGATGTAAGGGGAGGAAGCTCTGAAAAACCAAGCTGGGGAGATGGCTGAGTGGGTGAAGCACCCACTGTGCAAGCATATGACACCCTGTGTCCAGAGCCCCAGCCCCACATCGGCGAGGTGGACACAGACCTGCAGGGCGTGATCACTGGTCTAGCCAAACTGGTGAGTTCTAGGTACAGTGAGGAGCACCTGAGGAGAATACCATGTCAACCTCAGCTCCCGCACACACACATAGAGCGCACATATTACAAAAAGAAAACAGCCCTGAGGATGTTGAGGGAAGGGCCCAGCTTTGCCTGGCCGAAGCAGGTCTGCTGGGCACTGGGAGCAGACAGGTGTCGTCCCGCAGCCCCATCTCTGCTGCAGCTGCACTTCCACAGCACAAGCGGGCCTCCGTGCGGACATGCCAGAGCCCCAGCCCACTGCGGGGACAGCCTGCAGTAAAACCCAAGGGCCAGCGTGGGGAGGGGCCTCCACCACGTACCATACCTAGACTGAAGAAAGAACCATTTCTGCAGACAGCTAAAACTTTCACCCAAAGTCCCATGCATTCTCATAAAGGTATTCAGGAAAGAAAACGGCACATGGTGAATTATTTGGCATGAAAAATAAAAATGCAGCACGTGGGTTCATATTGAGAGTGGAAGCTTCCAGCACAGATGTGAGGATGAGGGACTGGAGACTTAGTGGTTAAAACACTAGCAAAGCCCAGCAGCCCAAGTTCAACTCCCCAGCACTCATGGAAAGTCGCACAAAGTGGTGCATGTGTTTGGAGTTCCTATGCAGCAACAAGAGGCCCTGATGTGCCCATTCTCCCCATCTCTCCTTATAAATAAATATTTTTAAACATTTTCAAGGAGATGGGGAGAGAGGGAAGGAGGGATGGAAGGAAGAAGGAAGGAGGGAGAGAGAGAGAGAGAGAGTGAGAGAGAGAATGACATCCTAGGGTCTCTAGCCACTGCACACAAACTCCAGATGCTTGTACCACTTTGTGTGACTGGCTTTACGTGAGTTTGGGGAATTGGTCCCAGATCATTAGACTTCACAGGCAAGTGTCTTAACTGCTGAGCCATCTTGCAGGCCAAGGTTGGGGCTCAGAGGCTAAGAGTGCATGCTACTTAAGCATGAGGACCTGAGAAGGCCAATTACCCAGTGCCCACATGATGTGCTCATGAATACCTGTAACCACAGGACTGGTAGGGTGGCAGGCCAGACGATCACTGCCAAAAATGGCAGCTCCAGATTGAAGGAGAGACCATATTTCAAGGGAAATATACAGATAGGTGACAAAGGAGGGTGTCCGAACTCCTCTGGTGTCTGCACATGGGTGCACAGGGCTTAGTCATCTGTACACGGACATGTACATATGCCTCCTGCACCACACCACACATACTACACACACACACACACACACACACACACACACACACACACACACAAAGGGGTGAAAAGGTCCTAAAGGTGCCTGCTGAATTGTTAAAGGTGCCAGGTGTTGTTTGGGTTGGGTTGCCTGTGGGAGCCCCAGGAGAGTAACATAAACCTCTGGAAACAGAAAAAGAAGGCAGAGAGACGATGGGCTTCAGAGAGTGTACCAAAGCCAGAAACTTCTCTATTAAGTGACAGATGAGGATAGAAGCAAAGATTTTATACACAGGACACCTAAACACCTGCAAGACTGCGCACCCACACAGAACACCCAGGCATCTCTAAAAGACTGCACACACACACACACACACACACACACACACACACACACACACACACAGAGAACATCTAGGCATCTCTAAAATAAACACGTGGGAGCCCTGCAAAGAAACACACTTTGTTGGATAACATACCAGGCCTGGTAACCATTCCCTGGTGGACACACATCACCCATGGGCTCAATGCAGTTATGATAAAAATGGAAGGTGGAAAAATTGGAGGATGGGGTCGTAGCCCGTGCCTGCAATCCCAGCCTTCAGCAGGCAGACGCAGGTGGAACAAGGCCAGCCTGGGCTATACAGCAAGACCCTGTCAAAGAAAGGAAGGGAGGGATAGAGGGTAAGGTTTCTTGACTCTCCTCCTCTCTGACAGATTCCTGAATTCAGCGGGAAGAATCATCATGCCACTATCATTAGGAAGTCCTGGAGGAAGAAGAGGGAACCTAGCACCTCCACGCAGGCTTGTCACAAAGCAGAGATGAAGAGGCGCTGGCCCAGGAGGGCCCACCTGACCTCTGCACTGTGGGTTAAGGAGTTGCTAAGAGTTTCCTGTTTTAATTAAAGTATGAGTAGAAGAAAATAGGGTGACTGTTTTGTATTCTCAGAATGACATGGAAACAAAACAAAAACATTAAAACAGACAAAATTGTCACAAAACTTAAAAATACTTGTAAAGTAACATATATTATTTAAAAGAGGGAAAGGCATTTTTATGAACACATGTGTGCATTTGAACATACAGAGAGAAGGTTGCTGTCTCATGTGTGCACGTGCTTGTTTCTGTGGGTGCACGTGAAGGCCAGAGGTCAATGTCGGGGGTCTTCCTCAGTCACCCTCTGCCTTATTTTTTGAGACAGAGTCAGTCACTGAACCTGGAGCCAGGCCAGTCAAGGATCCTCCTGCCTCCACCTCCCTGGCGCTGGGGTTACAGGTGTGGCACCTTTGTGCCTGGCTTTTACGTGGGCACTGGAGATCCAATCTCGACCTGATATGTCACAAAACACTTGGGCGACAGAGCCTGCCCCAAGGTTGCTGGCTTTAAAACACAAAGGACTCTGGCTGATAGAAGAAAGCCAGCCAAGCCAAGAGCAATGCAAGTGGCCGACAGGCAGAGGGAGAGCTTCAGGAAGGAGGAGGAGCAAGACTGTGAATTAGCTGAAGGTGGGAAGTGAAGAGAGGTATCCTCCTGCTCCCGTGATGGGGCTTAACTGGGCACATATCTTCTGGAAGACAATCCTAGAGAAACCCAGGGAGCAAAGCCACGGGCATAGGGAAGTGTGTTTGTTACATGGTGTGACCACGGATAACTGAGAGCAACTCCAAAGTCAAGTCATGGCGTAATGGGAAAGGCCACTGTAGCATGTGTGAACAGAGCTGTGTGAACACAGGGAGCCATACGGGAGGGAGTGGGAAGTGGGGAAGCAGGTTACAGAACCTTAGGGATGGCTAGCTGTGTGTGTACCCCAGGGTGGATGGTGGGGAGTGTTAATCTTTTATTCCACTTCCTCTTACATTTTTATGCATGTACCACAGTTGATGTTTTGAGGGGGAAATGCCACATATAAAAAAGTCAGTGGGGATTAGCAAGGTGGCTGCTTCAGAGAGTCAACTGCTTGCAGGGTCTCCACCATGGACAGCAGAGGGTTAATCCTGGTTGTTACACAAACTTGGGTCCAAGCTGTGCCCGGCTCACTCTGTGATGGGCGGGCCTGGGCTCCTTCTAGATCTCAGAAGATGAGAACTTCTTTTTCCCCCAAGAAAGGCTACTTAACTCATTAGGTTTCTTAAAAAAATAATAATCAAAAGTTTCTTTTGAATTGGCAATCATTATGTATACTTACGAGATGCACTGGGAGACACATTATGGAATGATCCAGAAAGCTAATTGGCACACCTGTTACTTCACCAGCGTGCTATCTTTTGGGGTTTCTTTGTTTTGCCTTGATAGTTCAACCCAGTGTGAATGCTTTAAGAATCGGATTGCAGCTCAGGTTTCCAAACACTGCACAGAAGAGGAGTTAGCTTCCATTGATTTCACTACCTTTTACTTAGTGAATGAAGCAGGAAGATTTGTTTTCCCAAATATTTCACCTTTCTTGCTGAAAATAAAGCCATTATTCTGGGTGGTGACAAAGCTCAATTTCATGAGGCCACATAATCCTATTGCAGTTCAACACTTGACCACTAGATGGTGCAAAGGGACCATGCATTTGGGGGTTATAATAACCTTTCACAAAATTCGTTAACATAAGCACAAGGAAAGCTTTCCAAAAGTAGAAAGAATGAACAATTGTGCTGGGATCTGAACATTTTGCTTTTATAAAATTGGGACTTTGCCATTTCATTACTGGTGTAGAAATCTTCGACCTCACGTTGTTCCAGCAGGATGTGGATCCCACATCTACACGAGCCTTGCACTCTTGAAGAGGCCCAGGCAAAGCCATGTCTACACGCTGAAGTCAAAAATTCTTTTTACCTAGCGCTGCCAAATGCGTTTTCATTAGTTTCACCTCTGTGTGGTGACGTAAATGCTTGCGGCATCGGCCCCAAGCTAAATAAGCAATAAGCCCCATTTTTCAACACACAAACACATAAAGACGTCAGCTCAAACTGTTTACTAATTAACACTTAAAAAGACACAAATTAGATATGCGTGGCTAAGAGCAATTATAATCAAGACGAATTTCTCTAGTCATTTGGGAACTGGAAAAAAAAAAAAGCCTAATTGCTGGAACCGATGTTTTAAAAACTGAAATCAGGCCAGTTAGCAAATCTGCTCATTTAAAGAGCGTCCCACATGACCATGCGCCTGAGGACTGACTGCAAACACGAGAACAGGGATAATATTTAGGTATAAAATTAAAATTTTAAGCTCTCTTAGATTTATAACTTCTTCATTAAATATGTCTGCAAACAGCAGCCCATAAAAACCTGTAGCAATTAAGTGGTTAAATGAGCTGCCTCCCTTGTCAATTTTAAGGGAGTGATTAATATTAGATGGTCCCCATGCTAATGAGACTCTCCGGGTCTTTCAGCTTTCAAGTTCCACAAAAATGGAAGCTCTCAGATCCACTAGGAAGCGAGGTGGGCTAATGACAGCCACGTGCACCCTATGAAGAGAAAGGTGCGTGTGCCAAGGGCTCCAGGTGAGCTGGGCACGAGACCACAGGCCCTGCTTCCCTCCCAGCTGCCCTGGGCCTTCTGTCCCAGGGATCGTCACTCCTGGTTTAAAAAGGCTTGAGTAGCACAGTGTGGAATGCATCTTCAAGGGCCGGCCTCTGCCCGTGAGACTTGAGAGGGTGAGGGGTGAGGTTGGCCCCATTGGGATGAAGGCCCAGGGCAGGGTGGGCATGTGGAGAGAGCAAAGAGAGGGGATCCATCAGATGGAGAAATGAGGCAAGTTCTTACAAGGGAACTAAAGAGTGTAGTGAGGGAGAATATTTATATGCCGTCTCTTGCTGGGCGGAAGACGCTTCATCACGGCTCTGCACAGCTCCTTGCTGGCTGGGCTGCAGCCCACAGGCCCACGGCCTCCAGCAAAGCACTGCTCTTGGGCCCACAGGGCCAGGGAGAGAGAGAGCAAAAATTCATGTCCTCTCGCATCCACCTCTAGCTCTGGATGGATGATGGCGTCCTGACAATACCAAGACTGCTACCCCACTGGTGCTGGGAGAGTTCCCTTCATTCTCCACCACCCACAGCACAGAGCATGTCTGAACGAGGAGGCGTTTCAAAGACAACAGGGACAGCACCGGCCATGACCAGGACCAAGCAGAAGAGCCGAGACCAAGTCCAGGAGCTGTTCCTCACACCTCGTGGTTAGTCTCAGAGCACTGAGGTCGCGACAATACCCCACACTTAAGGGGCTGGGGAGATGGCTCAATGGTCAACAGTGCTTGCTTGCAAAGCCTGACGGTTGCAGTTCCATTTTCCAGTACCATGTAAAGCCAGATAGACAATGTGGCCCTGGGATGCTAATATTCATATTCTCTTTTTCTCTGTGCTTGCAAATATATAATATTAAAAAAAGAAATACCTGACCAGATTTCAGCACCCAGAGAAGGAGGACCACACACCTGGCATTTTATGGAATCTTACCATGTACTCCATCAGAAGCCACGTTGACTGGCCTACCAAGCTTTACCATCCCCTCCAGGGACATGGACCCACTGACTTCCGGCCATAAGAAGACTAGGTCTTGGGCAAGTCACATTGTTTCTTGGAGCCTAAATTTCTGTCCCATGTAGGAGGGAGGAAAGAGACCACTTGGTCACTTTGATCAGAAAAAGTGATAAAACCTGAGGAGCCCAGTGCTGTGCACACAGCAGTGCTTTAACAGAAGATGCTACTGTCAAGGCCCACCGGTGGATGGCCACCTCCTCAGGCACCCAACCCCAGCACAGGTGGGACAGCCACCCCCTCCAGCACCCAACCCCAGCACAGGTGGGACGGCCACCCCCTCCAGCACCCAACCCCAGCACAGGTGGGACGGCCACCCCCTCC
>PVHP010032310.1:0-20448 GCA_004024765.1 Zapus hudsonius | reverse complement strand
GCAGGTCTGGGACTACATAGTGAATTCCAGGTCAGCCTGGGCTAGAGCGAGACACTACCTTGAGGAAGAAGAAAAGAATAAATAAAAACTCCAGGAGCACCTGAGAGGAGCAGAGACCTTTTGGGCCTATTGATTGTGAACTTTTCATGATTCATGAAATAACAACAGCTTCTCAAGTTTCAAGACAAGACGACTATATTGTTGTTTAATTTTATTTATTTTGAGGGAGAGAAAAATGTGTGTATGTATATGGGTGCTCTAGGGCCCCCAGCCTCTGCAAACAAACTCCAGACACATGAGCCACTTTGTGCATCTGGCTTTACATGGGTGCTGAGGAATCAAACCTGGGCATCAGGCTTTGCAAGCAACTGCCTTTAACCACTGAACTCTCTCTTCAGCCCTGTCTTTGCTTCATAAAATTGTTCCATCTTCATGGCTCTTCAAAAAAAAAAAAAAAACAGAACTTCCTCTTTCTCCTACTGTGTTACAGCTTTTATCTTTCTTTTTAAAATACTTGGCATTTCTAATGTTTAAATCCAGGTGCATAGTTTCTCAATTGTGACGGTGCCCAGGCTCTGGACAAAGCTAGATCTCCTGTCCTAAGTGGGCTGCAGCTCAGGGGAACTCTGGCCTTTCTGATAGTTTAAGCTGTGAAGCTGCTTAGATTTCCTTCCCCCTTTCTCTTCCACATTTTACCACCTCCCTCTTTGTTTTGGGAGAAAGTTTTTCATTTCCTTGAATCTCTCATTGTTCTTAAAAGTTAAAAATATCCGGATGTGGTGGTACACACCTTTAATCCCAGCACTTGGGAGGCAGAGGTAGAAGGATCACCTTTCCTTCCTTCCTTCCTTCCTTCCTTCCTTCCTTCCTTCCTTCCTTCCTTCCTTCCTTCCTTCCTTCCTTCCTTCCTTCTTTTCATAACAACAGATTGTCACCCACCACGACTCAGGGAACTGAGCGGAAGAGGGGGCAGAAAGATTGTGAGAGCCGTGGTGGGGGAGACTGTCCGGAGGCATGGCACCCATCAGTAACAACATACTTGGGTCAGGAGAACCAGGCTGAGTACCAGGCTATCCATGGTCCCCTGCCACAAGGACTGATCCAGACGACCCATGGAGGAGGATATCCAGCTGAGTGGGGATGGGGGAGGGGGACATCGGGGAATTGGGGATAACAACTCACTGTTTGCCCACTAAATAATGTAACTCATTATGGACAAAAAAAATAAAAAATAAATAACAATGTGCTTGCTCCTCACGTCTTCTGTACCTTTCTCCACTCTGCCCTTCCTCCTGTTCTCTCTCAAGAAGAAAGGAAGCTGGCGTGATGGCACATATGCCTTTAATCCCAGCACTGGGGAAGCAAAGGTAGGAGGATCGCTGAGAGTTCGAGGCCAGCCTGGGACTCCAGAGTGAGATCCAGGTCAGCCTGAGCTAGAGTGAGACTCTCCCTCCAACCAACCAACCAACAAAACAACACAACACCAAAAAGAAGACAAAGAGAGAAGAGAATTTATCCCACCCACCTTCTGTCTGAGTGGAGACCCTAACGAGGGTAAGTCCACGTGATGCTCCGCCTTCTGTGAGATGAGAAGGTACCACCATTATTACTACCGTCTGCATCAGGTAGAGAGGAAGGGACTTAGCTGCCCACACAGCGGGCATCCCCCCACCTAGGAACAGGGAGGTGCTCTGCCAGAATGGGAAAGATCCTCCCAGGTCTTCAAGAGTGCTGGTGTCAGGACTTCCACTAGAGTGAATGAATGCACCGGGGTGGACCAGACCATGGCGGTCATGTCCCGTCTGTGCGTTAGCCTGTGGCAAGTGTGATTTCTTCAGATCGCTTTCCAGGGTGCTGCGTCGACATTTTCACCCGCACGTCATCGTCACTAGTGTGCACGGAGTTTTGTGTCCATGTCTCCCCTTTTCAGAAAAAGAATGAGGCTCGGTATATGTTGTAATCAACCTTTCTTGTTGCTGTGACAAAGAACCCAACCAAAAGCAGCTGATGGGAGGAATGAGTTGATTTTGGCTTACAGCCTCGAGGGGAAGCTCCATGATGGTAAGGAAAACGATGGCATGAGCAGAGGGTGGGCATCACCTCCTGGTCAACATCAGGTGGACAACAGCAACAGGAGAGTGTGTCCAACACTGGCAAGGGGAAGCTGGCTAGAAGCCATAAGCCTGCCTGCAACAAGGTTCCAGTATCCCAACTGCCATCCGCTGGGGATGGAGCATTCAGAACACCTTTGTTTGTGGGGGACACTTGGATGAAACCGGCACAGTATGGTTTAATTGTCTTGCTCAAGGGCATCTGACTAACTAGCAGGATTCCTCGTGTGTTTTCTCTACCGTGTCACAGCTTCCCCTGGACTGGACCTGGAACTGGTAATCTTATGAGACTGGAGGCTCAAGTTCACCATTCTGCTCTTCTGCTCTCATCAAATGAATTTCAAAGTGGCCTGGAGGAGGCCAGACTGAGGGAATGTTAGGTGTCAGAGAGAGCCAGGGACCTGCCATTACAGACCTGTGGGACAACAGAGAGATGCCGAGAGTAATGGCCGTCTGTACATCAGGTTTCTCCTTACCTGTGTTTGGATATTTTCCTGCTTTAAAAAAAATTATTTATTTACTTACTAATTTGTTTGTTTGTTGATGTGTGTGGCAGTCAGAGGACAACATTGAGGTGTCTGTGCTACACCTTCTTTGAAACAGGGTCTCTTGCCACTGCACATGAAAAAAAGCGTGGGTGTCACCCTAGCTGGCCTGCAAGCTCTGGACTCTCCTGGGTACAGTGGAATCACAGATGCAGGTGCCACTTTGCATCTGGCTTTACAAGCGCGCTGGGAATTCAACCCAGGCTGGCAGGCTTTGCAAGCAAGTGCCTTTAACCGATAAACCTTTTCCCCAGTCTCCTATACTTTGATATTTTAAAAAACATATTCCTATGAACTTTCTTTAGCTTGTTTTGTTCCATTTTATTTTATTATGTTGAAATAGGATCTCTTGTATCACAGCTGGCCTGGAACTCACTATGTAGATGAAGATGACCTTGAATTTCTGATCCTCTTGCTTCTACCTCCCAAATGCTGGGATTGTAGGCATGAGCCACCACATCTGGATTACACGCCTCGAAGAATGCAGCCCAGGTCTCCATGTGTGATAAGTGAGCAGTCTACCACCTGAGCTACATCCCCATTGTTTTATTTTAAACAGGATAGAATTTGGAATCAGACAAAAATAGTAAACCTGGTCTCTGCAATACAATGTTCAGTGATCCTGGGGAATTTACTGAATCCCTGAGACTCATCAAAAAATGAAGATAATTGGTCATACCTACCGCACAGAGTTGTTCAGAGAATTAACGAAGATTGCTCTAGAGAAGGGCTTTGTAAGCTACCACATAAACAGTAATTATTCTTTTTAAACCTTGACCCTTTTGTTTTTATATAAGCCTATCCCCCTTTGTTTATTGCAGCCATCAGTTTTATAAATCAGCATTCTATAGCTTCAACCAAATGAGTCAAACAAAGAAGAGAAAGGAGAGAAAGAGGAGTACAGGGAAGTGGGGAGAGAGAGAGAGAGACCCCAGGGCATGCCCTGGCAGAAGACAGGCTTCTATTGTTCAACACTGGCAGCCTCCTTCTGGCTGAGGGAGCACATTGATTAATAACTTTCTAACCAGCCAAGCACTAATCTGTTTGTCCTAGATCTGCCCGTGTTTCTCAATCTTTTCCTGAAAGAAACCATGAAAGGCTCTATCCACCCCTTGATGAAACCTGGGATTCTCTTCCTAGCCCTCCCCTGATCTGGCAGTCCACTTTTAAACAAAGGAAATCAGGTTTGCTGAGCCAGGCTTATCCATTCCTCTTGCACTCACACTGGAGCATCTTCAGAAATGCCCGCAAGCCATGTGTTCCAAACTTATTCTAGAATGTTCTTTGGAAGGTATCCTTCCTCAGGGTGCTAGTCCTTGGGGAAATCCTGCTGGAATGCAGGTAAGGAGAGCACATGACTGGGCATCATGCTTTGTCTGAGAACTCTACACAAAAAGCATGGGTGAGCAACTCCACGCAGGGAGCCCCCAGCCTTCATGAGGTGGGTGACTCAAATTAAAGTCCAGGGCATAAGCACAGTGAGAGTCAAGACCCCAGGCACTAAGCAACAGCATAACCTCAAGAACCCAGAACCAAGGCTGAGAGTAGAGAGATGGCTGAATATCAGAGCCAGGGATTTGTGTGGAGAAGTTCAGCAATCTGCAAGCTGGTGTCCAGCACAATCTGATCACCCCACTACAGGAAAGGTGGCTTCCTTAGTGTCTTACTAAGCACCCTTGCTCGATACAAAAGTCAACTCAAGCTCTGATCATTTCCAGAGCCCACTTCCCTGAAAACTTACTCATTTGTGTCTTCTGGTGCCTTCCCTGTGAGCTCGTGTCTGAAGAAAATGACTGGCAGGTGGTTCTTCCTCCATTCTACCTTCTAGTTAATCCAGCAGATGAATCAATGTGAGGAGCACAGGCCTTGGTGTTAGGTCGACCTGGGTGTGGCAGTTGGCTTTCTCATTGGGCACCAAGCACCCAACCAAAAGCAGCTTGTGGAGGAAAGGGTTTATTTTGTCTTACAGCCTCGAGGAGAAGCTCCATGATGGCGGGGAAAACGATGGCATGAGCAGAGGGTGGACATCACCTCCTGGCCAACATCAGGTGGACAACAGCAGCAGGAGAGTGTGCCAAACACTGGCAAGGGGAAGCCGACTCTAACAGCCATAAGCCCACCAACAGCAACACCTCCAACAAGGTTCCAATTCCAAAACTGCCATCAGCTGGGGATCGAGCATTCGGAACACATTAGTTTGTGGGGGACCTCGGGATCAAAGCATCACACTGGGTAGATGTCCTTGATGGTCCATCTCCTTCCTTGACACCTTGACTAACCACACTGAGCCCAGATTCTCTCACTGGAAAAGAAGACGATCAATAAGCCACTTCCATGGCATGATGATTCTGAGGCAGGCTGATGAGCTGGGTGTCAAGCACATGCGCAGTCACGACCTGCCTAAGCAGCATGCGCCATACTCTGTCCTCGGGTAAATCTCATCTCTAGGCCCAAGTGCTCATGCCTCCCGGAGTCCACTTCCTTTGCCATATGACCTTGCAGCTCACCTCACTAGAGGCAGATCTCAGTGCTACAGGTTGGGCTTGGACGACTTGTGATCTGCTTCAGCCAGCGGAATGTGGGCAGAAGGAACAATGGGTGCCTTCCAAGCAGAGGCCTTGAGTGTTATGGATTTCCACTCATCCCATTTGCACTTCTCCCATTGCCAAGGGACGGACATGCCCAGGAGGCCTGGTGCCAGAATAATGGAGGCCCATGCAGCTGACTGGACCCAGTCCACAGCTGAGAGCCAAGCACAGAACTCAGCCCAGGTCAGCCAAACCCCCAATAGTCCATGAACATGGGAACAAGAAACAAGAGCTTATTGTTGTAGAGCACAGTCTTGGAGTGGTTTAAATGGTATTATTGTGATCATTTATACTTACCTTTGCAGGGCTTGGAAACTTAAGCCTGTTGAAAGCAGTTCTATGGGTTCACTTCTCTTTTGTTTCAGGTCCCATCGCGCCCCGGTGTAACAGAAAGAGTGTGGGTTTGGGAGCCAGAGAGATGTAATTCACATATGGCCTCCACATCTTACTAGCTGAGCCTCTGCTGTGACTTGAATGTCCAAATTCATGTTAAAAATTAATTGTTGGGACTGGAGGGATGGCTCACCAGCTAAAGACTCTGCTTACAAAACTAATGACCCAGGTTTGATTCCCCAGTGCCCACATAAAGCCAGATGCACAAAGTGTGCATGCATCTGGAGTTCATTTGCAGTGGCAAGGGGCCCTAGAACACCCATTCTCTCTCTCTCTCTGTGTCTCCCTCCCTCCCTCTGCTTGAAAATAAATAAATAAAAATATTTTTAAGAAATAAAGAGTCACATTGCTTATTTAAAAAGTTAATTGCTAATATAGCAGTGTTGAGAGGTGAGACCTTCGAGAGGAGATTAGCTGGGTATAGTGGCTCATGCCTGCAATCCCAGCACTCAAGAGGCTGAGGCGGGATGACTGCCATGAGTTCAAGACCAGTCACACTAGGGTACACGGTAAATTCCAAACCAGCCTGGCTTACAGAGTGAGGCCCTGTCTCAATGAACCAATTCACAGACAAGTGATTAGAGCAGAGCCATTAAAGGGGTGAATAGTTGTGGCAGTGGACTCCTTGAGCCCCCTCTCTGTGTCTGCATTTGCTCGATCTTCTGCCATGGTTTGATGCAGGACGAAGGCTCTTAGCAGACACTGGTACCCTGCTCCTGGACTTCCCATTCCCTAGAATCACGATCCAAATGAGTCCATTGCTTGCACATTGCCTTGGCTGTGGCTTTCTGTCCTGGATCCTCACCTATAAAGTGGAAATAAGAAAATCAGCTCCATAGCCAGGCGTGGTGGCGCATGCCTTTAATCTCAGCACTTGGGAGGCAGAGGTAGGAGGATTGCTGTGAGTTCAAGGCCACCCTGAGACTACAGAGTGAATTCCAGGTCAGCCTGGACTAGAGCGAGACCCTACCTCGAAAAACAAAAAAAAAAAAAAAAAAAGAATATCAGCTCCTGCCAGCTTGAAGGCTAAATGGCATAATAAATATCACATGTGTGGACAGAGCCAGCTCAACCCTCAAGACAGGTGCGCTCTCTCCGGCATTAGCGTCTTCTGCTGCTTGCAATCCTGAGAGCCATTTGTCCAGATCTTTGCTGAGCACAGTGAACAGTCCGTGTGGGTTAGCTTTGTCTCAGACTTCTGGTTATTCATCCACATACATGTGGCACTTGCATGTCCGTGACACTGTGCTGAGCTCTACAGTCTGGGGGTCAAAAAGACTCTGCAGGACTGGGGAGTTTGCTCAGGGGTTAGGGCACTTGCTTGCAAAGCCTGGTGGCCCCCGTTTTGATTCCCCAGTATCCATGTAAAGCCAGATGCACAAAGTGGTGCATACACCTGGAGTTCACCTGCAATGGCAGGAGGCCCTGGAAGTTCACCTGCAATGGCAGGAGGCCCTGGCAGCAATGGATGCTGTGAAATCAACACAGAAGAGTGAAGATGTTCCGAAAGGTGGCAGACAGGACAATGGGAGGGGCAGCAACCTTTGCTTTCCAAACAACTGAAATGCTCTTTTTCAAAAAAATATTTTAAAGAGGATATCCAGCTGCTTGGGGATGGGGGGGGGGCATCGGGGAATTGGGGATAACAACTCATTGTTTGCCCACTAAATAATGTAACTCATTATGGTCAATAAATATATATATATATTAAAATTTAAAATATATATTTTATTAAAATTTATTTTAATGTATTTATTTGAGTGGCAGAGAGAGAGGATAAATGGGTGCACCAGGGCCTCCTGACCCTGCAAATGAACTCCAGGTGCACTTTGTGCACCTGGCTTTACGTGGTCACTGGGGAATCAAACTCAGGTCTTTAGACTTTGCAAACCAGCTCCTCTAACCACTGAGCCATCTCTCCAGCCCCTGGATACAAGAAACTTCTAAATTCATGTTTGTCTTATATTTCTCCTTGTTTCTCATGTACACCTCTGGGTTCTGTAAGTGGCCTCGGGCCACCACATCAACTTTTTAAGACATGACTTCCTTTTTCTTTCTCACTGGAAGCGTTATTGTGTGTATTTGATGGCGCCCACCATGTCTGCCATCTTCCCACAAAGGTCCTTGCATCTAGCCCTGACTCTGGGTCCCCTAGACTCTTTGTACCCCAGTCATCACCTCAGCTCTTAAGAACTTAAAGTTCAATGAAAAGGTCACCTTAGCAGGCTGGCCAATGTCAAGCTCAGCCTTCTTTGGGGGACAGAGGAGAGCTCTCCCTCCCAGGAACAGGTGCAAACACACTGGCACTCACTTCCTCTGCCTTTGGCAACATGAGAGCTAATCAGTGATTTTCAACATGCATTGGCCTTACAAATCGCCTTAATGGCTTATCAAAGGTACTACAGATTCTGCATGAGCTGGTGCGTAGCGAGGCCCAAGGTCGTACATGTCTGGCACTCCCGGGGGGAGCCTGTGGGCACTGCTGGTACGTAGGGCAGATCGAACAGGCTGTTTTCGCCCTGCATCTGACGGTCATGTAACATGAGGCTCCTTTGTAATTGTCATGAGGACATGCCTTATCTCCTTCCATCCAGGCACCTCTGTCTAGAACAGTCTGGGCCACCTGCCCACAGTGATATAGCTTCTTCCTGTATCCTGCCTCAGGTCAGGGCTTCACCCCTATTTTCTGTCCTTCTGCGTGCCAGGCTCCTGTTTTCTCCTCAATGTTTTCTTCCAGTGTGCTAATCCATGGCACAGAACACCACATCTTGTTTTAGCTCAAAGATGACAGCTGATAAGGAAATGGGACTCTCTTGGAAGGGTGGGAGGAACAGGACAAAGGCCTGCTATCCTGACTCAGGAGACTCAGGCTAGGGTGAAGCTTCATCCACAATGTGCTTGTCTTGTAAGTAACGCACTTGTGCTTGATTCTGAGGCCTCACAGAGACATGCAGCTGTGGTGGAGAGCATTTGAAATCCCAGCAGCGGGGAGAAGACTGTAGATCCCTGGGTTTGCCGCCAGACAGCAGACAGCCTAGCCTGCTTGATGAGTTCCAGAACACTAAATGGGCCTGGCTCAAAAACAAACAAAACAGTGAACGCTGCCTGAGGAATGACACCTGAGGTTGTCCTCTTGCCTCCATGTGCGCTGCACGCGTGCGTGTACACATACACATACACACATACATACATACATATACACACACATACACACATGCATACACACATATCCACACACATACACATATGCACACACATATACACACGCATACACACATGCATACACACATATCCATACACATACACATATGCACACACATATACACACGCATACACACATGCATACACACACATATACACACATACACATATGCGCACACATATACACACATACACACACATACACATACACACATATACACACACATACACATACATACATATACACACATACACATACACACACACAAATGATGCCAGACTCTTAAAGAAGAAGAATGCAGGTAAAATCCCAAAACCATAAACAAAGAGAAATAATGTATATAACACTCACAAAAGAATGTCAATGAGAACGTACATAGTAAATTTCAAAATTAAAAAAAGGAAAACTATTGAGAAAAGTATTCATTAATTCATCCATTTAGTCAACAAATGCCTGGTGCCTGCTCCTTGCTGGTGCTGAGGACGCCAGGAGAATACAACACGTTCCATGCCAACACCACCAGCAAAAGCTCTGAGGCAGGAAAGAATCTGAGGAAGTCCCCTCAATCTCCTTGGCTGAGTCTGGAGCAGAGAGAGGGTAGAGAGAGTGACAGGAGAGGAAGTGAAAGAAAGGAGAGGCTTATCTCTAACTGGCTAAGCCGGCAAATGAGCATTTAAGGCAAGCAGGTAAATCTATAGTTTGGGGGGGGGGTGAGATTTATTTAGCCAGCATTTTCAGGGTGCTAGGTTTAGTAGATGAAAACAGAAGCTGTATTCAACAAAAGACAACAATCTAGTTTGGAATTGGAAAGACCATCAATCACAGCTAGAAAGGTGGCGGTTTGCTTGAGTAGATATGAAACCAGAAAGGAATTTGGTGGAAAGTGCTAGAGGATCGGAGACATCAGTGCAGTCTTGCCATGGGCCAGAGTGGGAAAACACATCCTGTACATGAATGTAGTGAGGGGTGGGCAGGGCTTGGGAAAAGTATAGTCAGGGCCAAAGAAAGCACATGTCCAAAAGAAAGAGCCTCCCATCCACTCCACAGCATCCCAGGCTTCTTGGTCACACAGGTCAACGAGGGCGCAGCTGTCGAGAGATGGCTGCCACGAGGGAGGTGCCAGGAGGTGCTCCTCTGGAGCTCACAAGCAAACACAGCTGCAGCTGTGCCCACTGGTCTAAGGGAACCAAGCCCAACGTGGCTGCACATGACTATGTTTTCTGAGGGTTTTGTTTGTCTTTATCTTTGATATATTTTGAATTTTTTGCCTTTTTTTAATAAGTAGAAACTTTGTAGAATTCACAACACTCATCCAATGTTTCCTCATCCAACCTTGCCACAGATGTCTAGGACTCATTCCCATGAGAGACTTCATCCCTGCAGTCAGCATGTGGGTACCATCTTGTCCCTCTTTGTTGTCATGGTAACACGCATGGTAACAGAATCTAGCTCCCCTATAACCTAGTGTGATAGTTTGGTTCAGGTGTCCCCCATAAACTTGTGTGTTCTGAAAGCTAAGTCCCCAGCTGGTGCCAATTTGGGAATTGGAGTCTCCTGGAGGTGGTGTACTATTGGGGGCGGGCTTATGGCTGTTATATCCAGCTTCCCCTTGCCAGTGTTTGGCACACTCTCCTGTTGCTGTTGTCCGCCTGGTGTTGGCCAGGAGGTGATGTCCAGCCTCTGCTCATGTCATCATTTTCCCTGCTATCATGGAGTCTCCCCTCAAGTCTGTAAACCCTTTCCTTCCACAAGTGTTCTGCCTGCTTGTGTCCTGAGAACTTGTGCAGGGTTGCTTTGTGTGGAAACAGACTGGTGTGAGTGGATGGAGATGGCACAGAAAGAAATAAAATCTTTGGGCTGGAACTGCTGCCCATTCAGCTGCAATTGTTTGAGAGAAGACAACCATTGAGATTGGGCCAGGTGATCTGCACTGAGACAGCAGGAAGATGCAGAGTCTTGAAAGTAGGAGGCACTGAATGCAGAAGGAGTGTTCCTATTCTTTAAAGTCAGCTTTATTCCCCCCTGGATTAACAAATTGGTAGCCCACCTGGTACTATAGGGTATAATAAATGCAGGAAAGAGGGTCATTGGGTTTGCAACATGGTTTGAGGTTTTTTTGTTTTGTTTTGTTTTGTTTTTGGAAATGACCATGGGCAGTGTGAAGCAGGCTTGTTGGATTACCTATATGGAGGCCCAATGGAGCCATGAGGATGAACTGTGGGTTGCTGTGGAGACCCAATGGGGATACCATGACTATGGGATGGCTGCCAAGGAGAGCTGCCAGCACCAGAAGGAGTGTACCTGGGGCTATGAGCAGCCAAGCTAGAGGAACAGAATTGGAACTCCAGAGATTTCACTGGTTAGAATTATCAGACTTGGAGATTTGTCACCGAGAAGTCAGACTTGGAGCTACTGAGTTTGTTGCCCTGTTTGTTTTAAATCTTGTATTGGTTCATTTCTTTGTTATGCCCAATGCCATCTTTTGCAATGTGTTTATTCTGTGCCTTTTTTTTTTTTTTTGGTATTAAGGCTCAGTTAAAAGACCTTGAGCTATGGGGATGTTTGAACATCATTGGGATTGATAAAAATCATGGGGACTTTTAAGGTTGTACTGAATGTATTGCATTTTACATCATGAATGGTCATCAGTTTATGGGGGCCAGGGGCAAAATGTGGTAGATGAAAACAGAAGCTGTATTCAACAAAAAACAATGATCTAGTTTGGAATGGCTTGATTCAGGTGTATCCCCATAAACTTATGTGTTCTGAATGTTAAGTTCGCAGCTGATGGCAATTTTGGAATTGGAGCCTCCTGGAGGTAGTGTATTGTTGGGGGCAGGATTATGGGGGTTATAGCCAGCTTCCCCTTACCTTGGCACACACTCCTGTTGCTATTGTTCACCTGTTGGCCAGGAGGTGATGTCCATCGTCTGCTCATGCCATTGTTTTTCCTTTGTGGAGTTTCCCCTCAAGTCTATAAGCCAAAATAAACACTTTTCTGCCATAAGCTGCTTGGTCAGGTGCTTTGTACCAGCAAGGAGAAGCTGGCTTCAACAACTATGGTTCCACAGTCTTCATAATTACTACATTGAAGAGTGTCCCTTTTTTATTTATTGTTAATAATTAGATACAATGTGTGAGCAAGAACCCCCATTTCCCTCCTCCTTATTCTCAAACCTGCTGGGCCTTCTTCAGTGGGATTGCTGGATCGGACCGTGGGGTTATGAATTATACAAGAAGTAGCCAGTTTCATCTTTTGTGCGTTGTTGTTGAGGGGGCACCCATGTTTTTTATGAAAAAACAAATCTCTCCCCCTTTGTGGTTAAAAGGCCAATTTTGGAGTCAAACCCTTGCTCTGCCATACACTACCCGGCAACTATGGTAAACTTGGCCCCTTTAAGTATCAGTGTCCTCATCTGTAACAAAGGGAGAGTGATCTGTACTTCCCAGAACTGCTGTGAAAATTCTCTGGACATACACTGAGCACAGGCAAGGGCTTGATAAAAGGCTATTTATGAATATCATTTTTTACAATTCCTTAGACATTTAAAACAGGGCTTAGCAGAGCACTGACAACCTCAGAAGTGTGAATTTCTCCACAGTGGATGAGGCTGATTGCCACCCACATTAGGGAAAAGAGCTAGAAAGGCCCAGAGAGACGCATGCTCTCCCAGTCAAGTCGCAACAGCACCCAGACACTCAGAACCCACACTTCCGCTGTCCACCCCATCAGTCTCTCCACCTGTTCGCCCTCCCAGGTAGGCATTTTCCTGCCTATATCTCACTGCTCTCGGGTAGTTGATGTATCAGCACCTTTGGTAAACTGCATTAGTACCTTAGGGATACCAAAGCAATCCAGCAGTCCACTGAAGCAGAAACATTGACCAAGGCACACCTGGCCATGCTGGAAGAATTAATGTTCTGAGAAAAGCTGCCCCTGTATGGACAGGAAGCACTCAGGACAGGAACCCCATGTTTACTGGTGTGCTATTCATAGAGACTCAACCCTGAAGCCTACTTGAATGGGGAATGCCCTTCATAAAGTGCTCCGAGGTATTTGCTACCTGAAGTAGAGAGAGCAAGTTGTACATATATGTATAATAGGCTATGGGAACAGTTATTATTTCTGTGGGTAGGAGCTAATTCTCTTCAGCAAGACAGTTACTCAGCGTTCACCCACTTGGCTTTTTATGTGTTCAATGTTGAGAAGGTAAAAAGACTCAGCAGGCATAGATGTCACCTCTGCTTGCTGTCATGACATATATGTGACTTACATGTATGTACATCTTGGCATACCAGCTCAAAGGGTGAAGTCAAAGGAAACGTGACTTTGCATGAAGTCAGATAAGGGATCATCCACTCTGGACCACAACCTGCTCTAACCCACCACATCTCCAGCCTCCTTCTTCCTGCTTTACCCCTCTCCAAAACACATTATTGATTGATTGATTACCTGTTTTATCATGCTAGAATATGATCTCGCTCCTTGTAAGGAGTGATTTTTGTCAGTTTGGATGTATCCAAAGTGCCTAGGAGAAAGCCTACAATGTTGTATACAGGAGGCACTCAGTCACATTCCCTAAGTAGGTGCAAGGTGACAGGACAGGTATGGTGAGAGACAGCCACTCAGCCACCCACCCATCCAGCTATCCATCCATCTACCCATCAATCCACTCGCTCATCCCATCCGCCCACCCATCCATGCATTCATTTAATGAGCCTATTATGTCTTCCAGCATTAACCCTGGAATATAAAGAAAAGAAGTGTTACGTCCCTTCCAGGGCTTGGCAACCTGGACCAAGGACAAGGGCTTTTTTTATTGCTGCCACAGTGAGAGCCAAGGCTCCAGAGGCAGGTGTGTAAGCCATGTTCTCCAGAAAGCCCGACCCTGGGTGTGGTAGTGACCCTCTGGGAATGAGATTGGGTGCCAAGTCTACAGAGCCAGCTCCTGGCTGAGCAATTCACTGCGATACTTGAACCTTACAGTCCTCAAGAGACATAAGGGTCGTTTTAAACTCTTTTTAGATACACAAGTAAGTCTGCATCAAAACCTAATAAACAAACTTAGTGCAAGAGGCAAAAAGCCAGACTGTAGGACTCTCTTCCGTACACCCCAGACATTGTTCAAACTTCACGCTTTGCCTGTTTACAAATCACACATGCTGGCATGCAAGGAGCACACTCAGGCAGTCTCCAACTCTGCATGGGTCCTTCCAGGCAAAAGAGCAGAAGGCCAGGTGGGTACATACACCTGCTTTGCTCTTTGCTTACCTGCCACCCAGACTGCAGGAATCTTGCTTAAGCAGCACGTGTCTGGGAAGACAGATGTGGCTGCAGCTAGACGCACCATGCAATGCCAAAACTCAGGCTGCATAGAGCCAGCCTTGGGGTAGCCTGTTCTGTTGTGCTGGGTACCGAGTGTGCTCCATGGCAGGCACAGAAAAAAGAACAACTAAGACCTAAAGGGTCTGGAAGAGTGAACCAGGAGGAACCCAAGGAGCGGGAGGCGAGGCTACAACAACCTGTGCATAGGGGCTGGAGAGATGGCTCACCAGTTAAAGGCGCTTGCTTGTAAGCCTGCTGGTCCCAAGAACCCTCATAAAGGCGGATGCAAAATGTCACGTGTGGCTGTAATCCCAACACATCTGTGGCCACAGGAGGTGTAGCTAGCTAGCCTGGAGTAGTGGAGAGTGCCAAGTGGTGGCTTGGTGGCTAAGAGCACTTCCTATGCAAGAATGAAGGCCTGAGGAGGCCGGAGAGACCACTCTAGTTCCATCCCCAAGACTCACATTAACAGCTGGGCATGGCTGTTAATGTGAGTCTTCCGCAGTGCCAGGGGAGCAGAGCCCCGAGAATCACTAGAGCTGGTGAAATAATGACAAGCCCTGGATCAGTGAGGACAGGCAGAATTGTATGGAGTGGGGCACATGACATTCTGCTCTGACCACCAGACTCAAGTACACCCCACTGCAGGTGAGTGTGCAGGGTGCCGCGTGGGCACATATATGAGTGCATCACACACACAATTTTAAAGAACAGTACATATAGGCATCCTAAGATTGAATTACTGCTCTGAAAAGAACATAAAAATAATTCTGCTTTAAGCTGACACTTTCCTATATATAGCAAAGAAAACTAATTGCCCACTTCCCCAGTTAATTGTGTGTGTGTGTGTGTGTGTGTGTGTGTGTGTGTGTGTGTGTGATCCTGTTTTTAAACATGGAGTTTTTTCTTCAAAGCTCACCTCACAAGCCAAGGTTCTAAGGGCTGCCACAGAGGAATGTCCAAGCACTGAAGTGACCTGGAGGTCCGGCAGGCAGGGGGACAGGAGGTGTGGGGGAGGGAGCGTGGGGAAGGGATGCTTCCTGGAACTGGGGGCTCATGCACAGAGGAAGTCAGTTCACTTGGGAAAACCCCAAAGCATTAATTCCATAGTTTTGCTCTGCTGCTTCTGCTCCCTGGAGGGCTGGAGGATTTTGCAGGAGAGGGTTCTCCCGGCCTTCCTGCTCCACACCGCCTGTGCCTGCTCCTGAACAGCTACACTGTAAAATGTCTGGGATCAGTGGAGATAGGACGTAAAAGACCTACAGCACGAGGGTGTGTTGGTCTATGAGAAGCACTGACCCCTATCCCTAGGTAGTTAGGATGATATCAAGGGTGCCTTTTCTAGTGAGCAGAGCTTTAGTGAAAAGACCCAAGCTCCCTCGCTGTGGGCAGATGTACCCAGAGATCATGCCCTTAGCAGTTACGCCTCTGATAAAGACAGAAGCAACCAAGATGGAGCTGGGACCTTTACTCACAGGTGCTCAGCTCACTGCTGAGCATCTGTGCAGGGAGAAGCAGACCAAAGCCAGGGGCACCATTCCTCCAGCCATTCCCAGCTGAGTCTCACTAGGAAATGTCAGCTGCTGTTCAGCCTCATGCCTCTTCCCCAGAGCCCACAGTCCCTGTTTGCGTTTCCTCCCTCTGCCTAGGGGAGACTTTTTAACCACCCTGCTTCCCCTCCCCCAGAGCCTTTTGAGTGACAAGACCCCAGAGGAGACACTGTGTAAAGCATCTATTTAGTCTCCTTCCGCCTGGAACAGGTCCAGCTCTGGCTGTGATACTGTCCACCGTGTCAGGAGATCTGAAATAGCAAAGGAGATTTTTGGTGGTCTTCCAGCTGCCTCAGTCAGGGACTATCAATCTGTCATCCATTCAGAGAACACGTGTGGAACTCAGGGTCTACACCCACGCCAGGCAAGGCCAGGGTGTCAGTGAGCTCCTACAGGCTAAGTGTTGGGCCAGTGCTCACCTGGGATGAGTGAGCTAATTCAATCCTCCCCCTCCTGTCAGTGTCTTGCAATTAGGATTCTCAACTGATCATCAAGACCATGGCAGCTGGTATGGGAAGACGGCTTAGCAGTGAAAGGCGCTTATTTGCAAAGCCTGACAGCCCGAGTTCAATTCCCCAGTACCCACCTACAGCCAGATGCACGAAGTGGTGCATGCCTCTGGAGTTCGTTTGCAATGGTGAAAGATCCTGGTGTGCTTTCTCTCTGTGTGTCCTTACAAATAAATACATTGAAAAACGTTTAGGAGGCTGAGAGATGGCTCATCAGTTTAAGGCACTTGCTTGCAAAGCCTGATTGCCTGAGTTCATTTGGCCAGTACCCATGTAAGCCAGATGCACAAAGTGACACATGTACCTGGAGTTTGCAGTGGCAAGAGGCACACGCATTCTCAGTTTCTCTGTCTCTCCTTCCCCCCCCCACACCGTGCAAATAAATAAATAATATTTTTAATGGCCATGGCATCTCTAAGAGGTTGAGTTTTCCCCCAAGAGCATGGAGCTAAATCCTGGGAAGCCAAGAGCCAAGTCACACCAGGCTCCACGCTCAGCTGCCCACTCCACGGCCCCCAGCAGACATGTCTGAGGACAGTTGCACAACCTGCCCTGAAAAGCCCTTCCAGGCAGGCACTGCCCTCAGAAAGTCCCTCAGAGAATTCTTGAATTTCTCCCACTTCTGTCATAGTCCATTTCCTCTTCCTGGCCGCCAGGATGGAGAATTAGGTGTGGCTACTTCCCAGAAGCCGGAAGGGGTAAGTAAGGGTTATCTGCCCTGGAGCTCTGCGTGGGGCCATGCATTCAACAGTCATCGCTGGGAACTGAAAACCTAACAGTGAATGAAGGTCATCTGTCCCATCAGGAACCCTGTTTGTGTCCTTGTCAAACCGCCCCCCAACCCTGGGGAGTGTTGCAGTCACCTCTCATTGCTGCACAAAGAACCCAACCAAAAGCAAGTTGATGGGAAGAAAGGGTTTATTTGACTTACAGACTCGAGGGGAAGCTCCCTGATGGCAGGGAAACGATGGCATGAGCAGAGGGTGGACATCACCTCCGTCACAGCACTGCACACGGCGGCAGGAAGGTGTGCCAAACACTGGCAAGGGGAGGCTGGCTAGAACCCCCATATGTCTGGCCCAACAACACACCTCCAACAAAGTTCCAATTCCAACACTGCCATCAGCTGGGGATGGAGCACTCAGACACATTAAGTTTGTGGGGGACACCTGGATCAAACCACCACAGAGCATAGAGTCTTAATTGCCTGCCAAGAAATCAGAGCACTGCCTCTGATGAACCACACCTGGCATTTTTGTCAAGCGACAGCATCCATTGCAAAGGACAGGGAACACTTTGAGGTCCATTCTGAGCAGAGGCTCATGGCTGTTTTCCATGTCTTGGAGCGTGGGCAAAAGCTGGGCTCCTGTTCTACTTGTCGTAGAGGATGACACACAGCAGCCAAAGCTTATGTGAGCATGCCCAAGCCGTAAACACACCACAGGGCTTGTTAAAACATGGGTCTCCAGATCCCAGCACACTGGTCTGCAGCTCTCAGGACCCCGGAGCCCGCATCTCTCATAACACCTTCTAAGGGATGCTTGCGGAGGACCACACTTTGTGTCTCCAGAGATGGTTTGGTGGATTGATGCTGTGAGGTTAAGAGGAAAGAAGTGGAGACAGCTGACCCCAGCTGAACAGTCATTTAAGAACGCTCTGGAGTACGGGTGGCTCCATCCAACAAGCTGGAAGGGCTTGTGGAGAAAACCCTTGTTTAGAGTCGGGCCTTCCAGCTCATTCCAAGAGGATCACCGTTGATCTGGGTAAACCAGCCCGCCCAGCACAGCTCAGCCCAGACCTGCCTTCATGAACCCTTGGGAGAGAAAGTCAACCCCCCTCCTGGCACAGGCTCTTTCCTAGGAAACAAGGGAACATCTGGCTGCCTCTGGCGACCAACCTGATTGGAGCCTGGCATTTCAATAGGAAGAGCCGAGAGGGGCTTCTAACCTTCTGCGTCATAGTTCTAGATGCCTGATGTCAGAAGCTACACATGGGACCTGACTCTTCTCAAAAGCCTTCAGCCATGCCATGAGGGATGGAGAACCCTTCCTTTCCTAGTCTTCCTTCAGAGAGGTGGTCTCAGCACCTCAGGCGGGGTTCCTTGCCCTTCCCTTTCATTCTTTGGCCTCCAAGGGGGTCTGAGCAACAGGACCAGCATCCTTAACTAGTAAACCTTACTGGTCTCCGCTCTAGAACCTCTCTCCTGCTGCTTCCTGAGGACAGAGGTCTCTCTTACTGAGTTATTCTTTTGTTTTATGTGATATCAACTCCAAGACTGGGGAGGGGGGATGAAAAGAAGGCATTTGGCTACAAAGCCTAATGACCTGGGTTCGATTCCCCAGTACCCATGTAAAGCTAGATGCACACAAAGTGGTGCATGCATCTGGAGTTCATTTGCAGCAGCCCGAGGCCCTGGCATGCCCATTTTCCTTTCTTTCTCCTCTCTCTCTCTCTCTCTCCTTATAAATAAATATATGTATATTTTAAAAAGAGAAATGAGGCTGGGTGTGGTGGCACACACCTTTAATCCCAACACTGGGGAGGCAGAAGTAGAAGGATCACTGTGAGTTTGAGGTCATCCTGAGACTACATAGTGAATTCCAGGTCAGCCTGGGCTAGAGTGAGATCCTACCTCGAAAAATAGAGAGAGAGAGAGAGAGAGAGAGAGAGAGAGAGAGAGAGAGAGAGAGAGAGAGAGAGAGAGAGAGGAGAGAGAGAGGAAAGTTAGGCTGCCTAGAAGTGAAGGTGTGGAGAAGGCTGGAAGAGAAAAGAAGCGTTTCACAGGCCTCTCTGGAGCTCTGAGAAGAGTGGCCAGTGCCCGGTGAGGAAGTGGCAAGGGAGGAAGGAGGCTGTGGTAAGGGCCGCTTTGGACCATCTGCGATCCATGTGAGGAAGGACCTGCACCTGCACGTCCTGATCCAGCCTCCTCGCTCCTCCCACCCTTGACCTTGCCCTTCCTGGTGTCTGGCACAGTTGCTGGCCCCTGGTAGACACTCAGAAAGGTTCCCTTCTTCCCTCTGTCAGCCCGGACCGTGCCACCAGGGTGGCAGAATGGAGCAGAAGCTGACAGGACAGGTTGGGGAGAGGTGCATAACACGTCATGCCCCCCACACAATGCTGATCTTGGTGGGGAGCCCCCCCACTTGGTTAATTAAAGACATGGTTACCCGTTTCATTCCCAAGTCACTATTTAAGAAGCTAGTCATGCCTTTCCTCTACGGCATCTGACCCCACACTACAGGCAGACAGTGCTGTGCAAGAAGCTCGAAGTGCAGGGCTCCTCAAAGAGTATGTGAGGGGCACAAGGGGAGGGGCCGCAGCTGAGCACCTCTTCTTTCCCCCAGGGCATGGGGTCCCCTGCCTCCAGCAGGGCAGCTCCTGACTTTCTGGGCACACTTGGTATCACAGCTGACTCAGAGAAAAGTCATTTCCTTGTGGATTCCAAGCGGCAGGAACTCGGAGCACTGAGGATTCTTCAGTTATTTATTTAAAGACTAAAGAAAAACACAATCTTTAAAATGATGTATGGATGCATGGATGCATGTGTGTCTGTGTGTAGTGTGACTGTGCGCCTATATGTATGTGTGAATGTGTGGATGTATGCGAGGATATGTGGATGTATAGATGTGTGGATGGTTGGATGTGTGTGGGTGTATATAAGTGTGGGTGTAGGTATGGATGGATGAATGTGTGGATTCATGTGTGGATGTGTGGGTGTGAGGATGCCATGTGGAAGGTCTGAGGACATCCTTAGGGTGTCTGTCCTCTCCTTCCACCTTGCTTGAGACAGGGTCTCCACTATTGTTTTGGCTGCTGTGTGTGGCAGTTGAGCTGGTCCAGAAGCTTCCAGATTCTTCTGGCTCAGCCTCCCATTGCTGTAAGAGCGTTGGGATTGCAGACACGGGTGTCACTTTACATCTGGCCTTATGTGGGTGCTGGGGAATCGATCTTGAGCTAGGGAGCTTGCAAGCTAGTGTTTAATCACTGAGCCATCTCTCCAGTCCAAAACATGAGTTTTTGATCAACAAATTATAATTGAGATCTGCTCTATATCACACCTGTTGCTGAGGACTGGGAAAAGAAGTGAAGAAAAATTAGTTCCTGTACCAAAAAGTATCCGGTCTCCCTAGGTGCAATGGTGTGTGCATGAGGCCTCAGCACTCAGGAGGCTGAGGCAGGAAGATTACTTGAGTCCAGGTGTTTGAGACCAGACTGGGCTATGAA
>PVHP010032309.1:0-20404 GCA_004024765.1 Zapus hudsonius | reverse complement strand
GCTTTTGCCTCCTCACCCTATAAAATTCCCCCACCCCAGCCTGTGGGCGCGCTAGTCCTCCCAGAGACTAAGTCGCCCCAGGTACCTGTGTATCTGAATAAACCTCTTGCTGTTTGCATCCGCAGAAGTGGTCTCTCGCTGTTCCTTGGGAGGGTCTCCGCAGATTAAAGGACATCTCAAAGTGAGGGTCTTTCACCAGGTTTCCAGTAACAAATGTGGGTGCCTTCCTGTGGAGTGAGCCTTATCTGTAATCAGAGAGCTGTATGTTACCCCCGTACTGACATGTCACATCTTGCCTGGCTGGTTGATAGTGCAGCATTTCGGGGACTACATCTGAGTGAGACTTTTGATGATTTTTCTACAGTGGCATTCATAGTGCTTACACTGCTATAAGTGCTGGCCAGGAGGGAGAAGGCTGACACCCTTGCTTCAGCTTGATTTCTCTGTTTTCTCTAACCAAAGCATATAGTGCCTTCAGGAATAGGGTCTAATCATCTAGTCCTGGTGGGCAACTGGCAAACATGGCAAATATGGGAGATTTCTAAAGCCTCTTTCATAGGGGGGTAGCCTACCCCTTGTACTAAAATTTTATTTAATAACCTATGGCTTCTAGAAGCAGCTTTATGTATCATTGTATTGCACCAATTTAATCTCTCTTTTTAAAAAGCATATTTGTAATTAACCTACACATCATCATGTTTCTTTATGGGTTTTCATACATCCTTCGTTTGGGTTGATCCTCTCTCTCTTCTTCCTCTCCCTCATCTATCTGTCACTTTCCCAACTTGATGGTTAAGTTTTGTTGTCAACAGGTCTCCGATATTGTTTACAGGAAGGCAGCCCTTTCAGTAGAAGGCAGATGTAAGGAGGCTCAGGGGATCTAGAAACAAACATCCCTTCCTGGGAGGGCAGTGCAGGAAGGAAATTCCAGAGACTCATAAAGTCAACAAGTCTGAGAAAAGGTTGCAAGTCCTGCCCTAAGGCTATATGAAGGGGAAGGAAATCTCCTTTGCCTGCCTATCAGGCTGCTAGCAGGTGCTTGTTGTGACTTGGACTTGCATCTATTCTGCTCATCTAACCCTTTGTCAGCATTGAAACTAAGTTTCCTCAGCCTTCCAGTTTGGACTGAAGACCAGCAGCTCCCCAGGAAGCCTTTAGGCCTTCAGTGCTGGATTGGGACTGCTGAGGCATCCAGCCAGCCATAGGGCCTGAGTGGCTACTGGTTTCTTGATTCTGGGGTTTGCAGACTGCTATTGTGGGACTGTTGTGAGCTAATTCAATAAATCCCCCTTTTACTACAATTCATTCTGTTGCTTCTGTTCTTCTAGAAAACCCTGACTAATACACCTCCAGAGGTCTTTCTCTTGATAAGGATACTTTTGGATATGTGAGGCCTTCTGCTACTCCAAATAAATTTTGAGATGATTTTTTTCTAACTCTGCAAAGAATGATGATGGGATTTTTAATGGCATTGTGTTGAACCTGTATATTGCTTTTGATAGAATTTCCATTTTCACAATATTAATTGTACCTATCCAGGAGTATGGAGGATTGTTCCATTTTACCAAGTTTTCCTCAATTTCCTTCTTGAGGGTTTTTATGTTTTCATTATATAGATCTTTCATATCCTTGGTTAGTTTTATTCCAAGGTATTTTATTTTGTGTGTGTGGCTATTAAAAAATGGAACAGTCTCACTGATTTCTTTTTCTGTATGCTTGTCATTTCTATATTGGAAGGCTACTAACTTTTGTGTGTTAATTTTATATCCTGCCACTTTTCTGAAGGCATTTGTAACCTATGCAAGTTTTATGGTTGAATCTTTCAGGTCCTATATGTATAGGATCATGCCATCTGAAAAATAGGGATAGTTTCACTTCTTCCTCTCTGATTTGTGTCAATTTATATCTTTCTCCTGTCTTATTAATTGGGCTATAACTTCAAGCACTATTTTGAAGAGCAGTGGTGAGAATGTACACCTTTGTTTTGTTCCCAATCCCAATGGGAACTCCTTGAGTCTTTCCACATTGAGAATAATTTAGGCTCTGGGTGTTTTGTATACAGCCTTTATTACATTGAGGTATAAACCCTCCATGCCCAGTCTCTCCAGAGTTTTGATCAGGAAATGATGTTGAATTTTGTCAAAGGCCTTCTCTGCATCAATTGAAAATCATGTGGTTTTGTTTTTTAAGTTTATTTATGTGGTGGATTATGTTAATCAATTTCTGTATGTTGAACCATCCCTGCATCCCTGGGATTAAGCCTACTTGACCAAGTTTTATAATGTTTTTGATGTGTTGCTGAATTTGGTTTGTGAGGATTTTGTTCAAAATATTTGCTTCTAAGTTCATTAGTGATAGAGTTCTATAGTTTTATTTTTTCGTGTATCTCTGTCTGATTTTAGTATTAGGTTGATTGAAGCATCATAGAAGGAGTTGGGGAGCATTCCCTGTTCCACAATTGTGTGAAAAAGCGTGAGAAATAATGGTTTCAGTTCTACAATGACGGTTTAGTAGAATTCAGTTGAGAATCCATTAGGACCTGAACTTTTGGGGATGTTCTGATTAAGTTTTCAATCTCAATGGATGTGATAGGTTTGTTCAGGAGATTAATCTGCTGTCATTTAGTTTTGTGTCTATGAATTTATCATTTCTTCCATATTACACAATACTGTGGAGTAGATGCTTTGGAAATATGTCCTGATGATTCTTCCAATTTCATTGATGCTTGTGTGACCGCTTCCTTTTCATTTCTAATTTTGTTACTACGAGACTTCTATTTTTTGTTGTTTGTTTAAACTGTCCAAGGGTTTATCAATCTTGTTTATTATTTCAAAGAACCAGCTCTTTGTTTCATCAATTTTCTTCATTGTTTTCTTAGTTTCCAATTCATTAATTTTAACCCTAATCTTACTTATTTCTTTCCTTCTGGAAGTCTTAGGTTTGGATTGTTTTTGTTTTTCCAATGCCTTTAAATCATTATTTAATTGTAAATTTGAGATCTCTGTGTCTTTGTTAGGAAGGCGTTTAGTGCTATGAATTTTCCCTTTATTGTTTATTTATTATGCCTTCATTGTGTCCCATAGATTTTGGTATGTTGTGTTTTCATTGTCATTCAGTTCTAGAAATTTTGCAGTTTCCTTTTGTGTTTCTTCCACAACCCATTCATTATTAAGTATTGTGTTGTTCAGTCTCCAGGAGCTTTGTGCAATTTTTGCTGTTTCTCTTGTTAATGTCTAACTTTAACACATTGTGGTCTGATATGATGCAGGAGGTTATGACAATCTTGCTGATAATTTATGGAGACATGCTTTATTGCCTAATATATGATATTTTTTTTGGAGATGGTTCCATGGGCTGCTGAGAAGAATGTGCATTCTGTAGAATTGGGTGGAATGTTTTGTAGATGTCTACTAATTCTAATTGATCTGTGGTATTGTTAAGATCTATTATTTCCTTGTTGATTTTCTGCTTGGATGATCTGTCTATTGATGATAGTGGATTAGTGAAATCCCCAACTATGATGGTGTGAGGATTTATTTCTGGTTTGTTGTTTAGTAGTTTTTCTTTGTAAATTGTGGTGCACCAGTGTTTGCACCAGT
This sequence comes from Zapus hudsonius, assembly GCA_004024765.1. Classification (NCBI taxonomy): domain Eukaryota; kingdom Metazoa; phylum Chordata; class Mammalia; order Rodentia; family Dipodidae; genus Zapus; species Zapus hudsonius. The sequence continues at coordinate 16,805 of PVHP010032309.1, read as the reverse complement.
GTTTGGTGCATATAGATTTATGATTGTGATGTCCTTCTGTTGGATGGTTCCCTTGATGTGTAAGAAGTAGTCTTCTTTGTCCTTTTTGCTTATTTTAGGTTTGAAGTCTATTTTCGTCAGATATTAATATAGCCACTCCCACTTGCTTCTTATTTTCATTTGCTTGGAAAATAGTTTTCCATCCTTTCACCTTGAAAAGGTGTATATCTTTAGTGGCTAGGTGAATTTCTTGAAGACAGTAGGATAAAAGGGTCAATTTTTCTAATCTATCCTGTTACCTGTGTCTCTATATGGGAGAGGTAAGACCATTTATATTTAATAACTGTGAGGTTTAATCACAGTCATGGTTGTGAGGTTATGAGGATTGATGCCTGTATGTTATGTCTGCTTTAATTTTGTTTGTCATGTTAATCCTTTAGTGGGCTCCTGAGGTTAGTTGCTTGACTCTTCTGGGTAGACTTTTTCCTGAAGTATTCTCTGTAGCTTTGGCTTTGTGTCCATACAATTATAGAACTGGCTTTAATCATGGAATTTTTCCTTTATCTATTATGAGGGATACTTTCACTGGATATAATAGTTTAGGTTGGAAGCACAATTTTTTAGAGTTTGAAGTACTCCATTCCAGGTCCTTCTGGCTTTCAGGGTTTCTATTGAAAAAATCTGTGGTAGAACTGATAAGAATGCCTTTATATGTAAAAAGTTATCTCTCTTGATGCTTTTAGCTCCCTTTCTTTGTTGTTAATGTTTAGAGTTTTAACTATTATGTGTCTTAGAGAATTTTTTTGGGTTCTGTATGTTTGGTGTATTGTGAGATTCTTATGTCAATATGGGCCTCTCTTTTGCAAGAATTAAAATACTTTCTTCAATAATTTTGTTCAATATGTTCTCTATGAATTTGACCTGGACTTATTTCCCTTCTGGTATCCTCCTAATTTGGATGTTTGGTCATTTTAGGGGATTCCATAGTTCCCTCATATTCTGTTCACATGAGTTTTTGAATTTATCAAAGTTTATAGACTCTTGATCAATTTTTTTCTATCTTGTCATCCAGGTTTGAGATTCTGACCTCCAGATTGTTAATGTTGTTAGTTTGGAATTCCAGAGAGGTTTGTAATAGTACTTTAATTTTTATTTTCTTTTTCATTTTTCTGCTTTGTCTCTGTCTCTTTTGTTGAGTTCCAGTTTCAGGTCAAAGTTTGATTTGCTTAATGCATTTCATTAATGCATTTCATTTCTTAATGCATTTCATTTTTATTCTTGCATTTGTTCATGTCTTCATTAAGCTAATCAGCTTGTTATTGAGATCCTCTAGTTGTTAGCTTTCCCTCAATCCATTTATTGCCTGTTTGAGGTTCCTCTGATTTTTCTTAATTAAGCCTGCTTATGAAGGTTGTGTGCTATATGGCCTGATTATGTTACATTTAATTTATGTGTTTATTGACTGTTTCCAGCTCAGCCATTATCTTGTTCAGCATTTCCTTGCTATTATGACCTAAACTTAGTGTTTTCTCATTCTGGGATTAAATCTCTGTTGTCTCCTCTATGTTCTTACTGGTGACCTTGATGTAGAGCTCTCTGCTTGTGTTGTGTTCCTTTTGTGTTGGGGGTCTACCTGCTCTCATGGAGCATGCTTCCCCAGCTGCTCTCTGCCCTCATAGAGCATGGTTACCTAGCAAAAGGCTCCCTACCCGCAGCGAGCAGGGTTCCAAGGTGTATTGTTCCCTATCCTCAGGAAGCAGTTTAAGGAAGAAAAAGTTTATTTTGACTTACAGTTTCAAGGGGAAGTGATGATTATTATCTTTGTATCAGCATAATACTAATTTTCAATGAAGTCATCAAAAATATACACTGGAAATAAAGACAATATAGTCAGCAAATGGTGCTTGGCAAAAATTAGATCCATATGCAGAAAACTGAAATTAAATACCCATCTCCCCACCCCTGCAAAAATCAATTTACAAAGGACCAAAGTGATGCTGAAACTGCTAGAAGAAAATATTTCAAGATATAGAACCCCAATAGCATAGAAAATAGCTTTAAGAATTGACAACTGGTATTACATGAAATTAAAACACTTCTGCACAGCAAAGAAAATGCTCATCAAGGTGAATAAACAGCCTACAGAATCAAAGAAAAATATTTTCTAGCAGTACTTTAAATAGGAGATTATTACATAGAATATATAAGGAACAGAAAAACTTAAATACTGAAAAAACCTTCCAATCAATAAATGAGCCAATGAACTGAGCAGATGGTTTTAAAATTATGAAACACAAATGACCAATAAATATTTTTAAAGTGTTCAGAATCTTTAGTTATCAGATAAATGCAAATTAAAACTATCTTAAGATTCCATAACACCTGTTGCGGTCAGCTTTCTTGTTGCTGCGCAGAAAGAACCCAAGCAAAAGCGGCTTGTAGAGGAATGGGTTTATTTGGCTTATGGACTCGAGGGGAGACTCCATCCAGGCAGGGAAAACGATGGCATGAGCAGAGGGCTGGACATCACCTCTGCCACAGCACTGCCCATAAGCCCACCCCTGACAACACAGCTTCATCAAGGTTGTAAAACCCAAACTGCCATCAGCTGAGGATCAATCTATCAGAACACATTCAATTGTTTGTGGGGGACACCTGTATCAAACCATGACAACACCCTTGTCAGAACAGATATCATCAAGAAAACAAATGACCACAAATGTTGGACAGGAAGTTAAGATATAGGAACATTTACTCACTATAGGTAGGAGTGCAAACTGTTATAGTCACTATGGAAATCAGTGTGGATGTCTCTCAAAAAAATAAAACTCTCAAAAACAGAGTTGGAAAATATTATATTAAATAAGGTAACTAAGGCTGATAAGGATAAAATCCATAGTTCTCTCTCATCTGTGTATCCTAGCTTATAATTTTTATGTATCTATATTTATGTGGAGGGTAATGTGGCTGCAGGTCATAAAACTTGAAAGGTGGGGATGAGGTTGTAAAGAGGAGATATGGGGAGGATTATTGAATACATGTGATTCTGAAAGTGGAATTTTGAGGATTGTACAAAAGGGTTCAAATATAGAGGAGGGACAGGGAGATGAGGGAAGAGGACACAACAAAGTATATATGAAAATACCACAATGAAACCTACTCCTTTCACTTCTGTATTCTATATTTTAATGCTAGTTATTACATGCATATACATTTAGAATTGTGGGGTATTAAATTTTTTAAAGTAAAAAGACTAGGCAATCCACAATCATTGATATCAATTTAAGAATACTTTTCTCTTCAAAATTAATAAAATGACAAAAGGCAAAGTTGGTATCCCTATACTGCAGGGTATCAATTTTGTATCAAACCTGGCACAAAAAAACCTTAAAATGCCCCAGACAACCAAGGAAGAGGTGAAAAAGAGTTTCTCTCTCTCTCTCTCTCTCTCCCTCTCTCTCTCTCTCTCTCTCTCTCTCTCTCTCTCTCTATCTCTCTATCTATCTCTCTCTCTGCACACATTCACACACCTACCTGCACAGGACTGATATTCAGGATGTGTGGTCTTTGGTCTCATAAAACCTTGAAAATAGAGTGAGTATTCCTGAGTCAGGCATGTGACTACTTCAGGTTTAAATGTCATGTTTTATATTTGATGGTGCCCTTCTCATTCTAGACCCTGCCTTTAACCACAAAAATATAGCTAGGTAAAAGGTTTTCCTTAGTGAATTTCTGAGGGAAATTGGAAATTGAATTTTCCTCCATCCAGCACACCAGCACCATGACAGCATTTGAAAAGCTCCCAATAATTAGATTAATTTGATAAATGCAAAATTAAATTATTTGATAAATGCAAATTTATTGCCTCACATGGGCTTTGTTTCTTTATCACAATTAAGCCCTAATTTATTTTTCTTGGTTTTATAGAGGTCTTTTCACCAAGGAGCCTGAGACGTACCTCCTCCATGGGAACTTGTTATTTCTTCAAACTTTTTTTAGTACAGGGTAAATTCTTTTTTTTTTCTTTTAATTTTTGCTGTAAGGTTTCTAAATCTGATCACTACTGACATATTTGTTACAGGTTCTTTCCTGTGCATTATAAGAGGATTAGAACTATTCCTGGATTCTAACCTCCTGATGCTAGGAGCTTATATAGGCACTAGTGTCTCCAAACAGTGAGGAGTGCAGGTGGAAGCTACCAGAAGAGAGCTAAACAGCCCTGAACACAGCAATGCAAGCATCGCTTCACAACAAACCCCAGTGCAAATGGCAAGTGCCTCCTAGGTCCTCCTATCAGATACTTGTGAGCTTTTCTTCTTTTCTTTCACTACATGGGATAAAATTCATGTTTGGAAACTGCTGTATCACTGAGCTACATTTCCAGCCATTTTTGAGCTCTTGACACAAATTAATCTATGACATAGATTGGACTTGGAACAGAATCTTCAGAAAATATTTATCAAATGGATTAAAAAAACAGGCACTCACCACATAAACTTTTCCAATAATGCCACAAATTACGGGCACTGGGATGTCAATTAAAGGAAATACCATGGCCATGTTGGCTATCTGTAAGTGGCTTATAGAGACTTGGTTGTATATTCATTCAATTGTGTGTTTTTTCTTTGCATCAACAACAACCTGTTCTGATAGATAATGTGCCATGTGCCTTGTGCCAGTTGCCAGATGCCTGCATTCTCTCATCTGAAAAACTGAGAGGGTGTAACCCTTTACAGAATAACAATAAGATTCCATCACTTAACATGTATGTCAAGTGCTTAGACTATTCCCAGATACCTAGTAAATACTATGAGTGCTTGCTCTTATTATGCCTAGTTGGGGTAAAGGTGGATAACATATATCACCTACCAAAACTAAATCCAGAGCAGATAAATATCCTAAATAAACCTATTACATCCATTGAGATTGAAAAATGTAATCCAAAAACTTCCCCAAAGGAAAAGTCCAGGACCTTCATCCAAGAACTGAAACCACTTTTTCTCAAGTTTTTTTCCCCACATAACTGGAGAGCAGGGAATGCTCCCCAACTCCTTCTATAAAGCAAGCATCACCTTAATACCAAAACCAGACAGACATACAACAAGAAAGAAAAAAAAACTATAGACCTATATTCCTGGTGAATTTCAATGCAAATATACTGAACAACATCCTCATTAATCAATTTTAATGACACATCAAAAGCATTAGTCACCTAGATCAAGTAGGGAGAGACTGGGCATGGATAATTTATACCTGAACATAATAAAGTTCATATACAAAACCCCATATCCCAAATCATACTTAATGGGGAGAAACTCAAGGAGTTTATATTAAGATCAGGAAAACTACAAGGGTGTTCGCTCTCACCACTGCTCTTCAGCAAAGACAAGAAGGGAGCCTTCAAGAATATATTCATTGATGATTTTTCAACCCAGTTGAAAGTGTACATACAGTAGGTTTTCAAAGAGGTTCACTCAACTTCCCCAAACAATTGTTTTAGTTGTTGGTTTGTGTATACACTGTGTGATAGTTTGAATAGATTTTCCCCAATAGAATTTATTATAATTGTGAATTTATTATAATTATGATTGTGTTTATTATAATTGTGAATTGTCTCCAGCCTTCTGGCTGGAGGAGGTGTCACTTTGGCCTGGACTCCTGGGGTCTGGCCCTGAGGTATTTCAAACTTGGATGCAAAATTCTAGGGATACATATGCAAAAGAGCAGCTGGAACCCATGTCTGGCAATCCTGTTGTTTTGTGAGTTACAGTGTGAGTTGCTTGCTTGCTTTTGGAGGTGCTGGGCCTCTCTATCTCTGCTTTCATCTGTGAAAGGGGCCAAATATCATTATGGAATGTCCCCTGGATCTGTTACTTCAATAAATACTTTCATCCCAAAACTGTGCCTGGTTTGGAGATTCATCCCAGTGGCATGTGACTGACTACTACACACTGCTAAAGAATGCTGCCTGGGTTTGAGCTCCAATACCATGCTAACACTTGTGTCTTTGATTATAGTATCAGTGACCTCTGGATAGATACCACTAGAAATAAACACGTAAGTTGAAAAATGTTTCATTATGTCAGAGCATTGCAGTGAGGGTAATCTCACCCATGGGGAATTGTGAGAAATTTCAATATGTGTTGTAGAAAATTCGTAAAAGTGAGCATAGTCTTAGGATATTTTGATGAGATGTCTTCAAAGCATCATGGCTTTTTTTCCTGGATTGTACACTGTCAGAAGATAGGTATTTTTTTTATAATTGGGTATATTAATATATTTTTGCTAGGTATCACAAAATGTAACTTCACAATACTTTAGTCACTTGCCCAGCTAACTCTTGGCTATACAACACCAGAATCTGAAAACATCAAGGAAAATGTTCACTTAACTAATTTAGTTTTAGCATTCTTTAAAATACCCCTCATTTTGACCCTTATCCTTCCTATAAATAGAAAGCTAAACAGTACTATTTTCTTAGTCCAATTAGAGACACCTTTCAGTGAAATATCTGGTTTGTATGTAGTAACTTTCCTATTTTTAACTTTTTACAACCACTTCAGAAAATGATGAATTGTCCTTAAGGAGAAAGCTAGTTTATATCCAGACACAATTTTATGCCTTTCTGGGTAAGTTTATGGTTGACTGGATAGTAAATGAATTGCATGAGTAGGGTTTTGTTTATTAGGAAAGGCTGTGTGACATTTCTGTCATCTTAAGCACTTTGACCTAAGTAAATGCTACATTGATTTGCTTGTTGTCTATCATTTAGCTTATCTTCCTTAAAGGTACTTCCTGAGTGACGTTTCCTTTTGCACATACTCTATTTTTCTATTATATAGTTTCTTTTTTTTTTTTTGAGGTAGGGTCTTACTCTAGCCCAGGCTGACCTGGAATTCACTCTGGAGTCTCAGACTGGCCTCAAACTCATGGTGATCCTCCTACCTCTGCCTCCCGAGTGCTGGGATTACAGGCGTGCACCACCACGCCTGGCTATATAGTTTCTTTATGTCCCAGACTGCCTATTTAATTCTCCTTAGTGTATGGTTGCTCTTCAACAAAATATGCATTATGCTTTCCATAAATTCACTACAATGAGGTGGTGTTAGTCACTGATCTACTGAAGTCTGTTTGTTTTGCCTCAATTGTGTTAAGCCTGGTGGCAAAGCTTGTGAGCTGGTTTTGTCCCTATTCTAAGCAATTATCCATGTTTGCTTCCATTTCTGTCATTAACCTCATCATAGACTCCACAGGAGTATGTCCTGGGTATAATGTCATCTCACCTTGGGATTGCATCTGCACTCTCTCTCTCTCTCTCTCTCATGATTTCACTCGTGACTTCCAAAGTGGGGCTTGGCAAGTTTGGTGGGTGTCCCTCAGCTTGTGAGTTCTTTCTGAGTTGTGCTCTGCACATTTTGGGATGAGACATTGATTTTCTTAAGAATAGAGGAGATATAGTCTTCTAGGTGGCTTTCCTTGTGTGATCAGTTTAGGTGTAGCACTGGATTGTAGTGGGAGGTGCTATAGCCTGTGATATATGGGCTGCCTTGTGTGGTCTGCTTGGGTTTGGGGGGGTTATAATTAGATGAGAAGGTCTGCGGTGTGTGGGGTGATGCTAGATGGTTTGGGATGATGGTATGTAGTGTTTGGAAGGATGGGGAGCACCTTTGTGATGCTCAGCATAGATCTGCTCAGTGGGGAGCACAGTGCAGGCACCCTCTAAGGAGGTGATTAACTTTTGGTTGTAGGTGTTGGTAAAGGAGATTTGCCCACTGTGTAGTAGCCAATTTCCCCTGTAGCCCTCGGGGGAGAATCTTTAGGAGTGGAAGTCTCCCTTGTGGGGGGACAGAGTCTGGGCAGAGGAGTTGTGCTTACAGTGGTGCCTCAGTGGGTCAGTGAGGGTGGCCCTTGCTCAATTTCACTGCTGGGGTGGGGAGCACTTTCTGTTCCTTTGGTGGGAGTGGAGTTCGTGCACAGGATGTGTTCAGCGGTGGTGAAGGGGTGTACATTCAGTGAGGCATGGAGCTGAGAGGATGCAGAGCACCCTCAGAAATGGCAGCTGGAGCACTGGGGGAGGAGGGCGGATGCAGCCGTGTTGTGCAAGGCTCTGGGACAGAGCATGTTGCAGAGAGCTTGGTAATGGTGCTGGGGATGGGGGGTGTGACGGGGAGTGCAAAGGTCAAGGTTGCTGGGGGCAGGGCTGGGAATGCTCAGTAATGTGCTGGAGGTGGGGGGGTCAGAAATCTAGGTACCGTGCTGGGGGGGGGGGTGTGGGGCACGGTAAGAATACACTGTAACTCACTGGGGGTGGATCAGGGGTGGGCATGGGTTGCTTGGTGACAGCACTCAGGGGTGGTTCATGTTAGGCTCCCCACGGGCACTCTCAGTTAAGCTCGGCTGGGGTTGGGGACTGTGTTAGGTGGGTGCTCCATTCAGCTGCGGTGGTGGTGCATGGTGCAAACAAAGGTCTCAGAGGCTCAGATTGGCACAGGAGCTGGTGGTGGTGAGGGTGGGGGTCTGGGCAGTTGGGTATGGCTATGGCAGATGCCAGCCAGGAGTGTGTGGCACTCAGACCCTGAGAGAGCAGGGACGGGGTGGGTTTTGCTGATTGTAATGCAGTTTGAGCTTGTGGTTAGGGGGTGGAACGACTCATGGGGCTTAGGCAAGTGCTGATCGCAATTGGGGCATTCCAGTTACCTGGGTCAGGTATTGGGATGGAGGTGGGGCTTGGATTGGGACTGCAGTGTGGGTCTGAGGCCTGGATGACTGCTGGAAACCCAAACCTTTCTTCCCCAAATGTCCTGGTGCTGCCACTAGTCAGCTCTCTTGAACTGGAAATCTTTTGCATTTTTTGCTTAATTTATGAATTGCCACACTTTCCTTTAAATCTCCAACATGAATGGAAATAAATGATCACATAGTTATTGTTAACAAGCTCACTCTATACAAGTGATGCTCTGTATCATTAGTAATTCCTATGACTTAGTTTCAAGCACTCTTCAAAGGTATGTCTTGAGACTTTCAGGAAATTTAATGATGTGAAGGAAAATCCCAAGAGTGGTGTTTGAGCCAATGGATATTTTCCCCCTTTGATTTATTTAAGTTTATTAGCACTCTGGGGTAAGATTATGGCATGTTAATAAAGAACGAAAGTGTCCTCTGTTTGAGGTTCATAGGGACTTGCCCTCAAAACATGTTAGCTTGTCATTTGCTGGAGGATGCAGAAAATTTGTGTGAAACTGACATGAGCAATGAGAGTCTCTATTCACATTGCAAGACATCCAGAGAAGGCAGGTATCAGGCTCAGTAATGCAGTTTCTATCTTGGTTTCTCTGTGATTTCCTTGCCCTGCCATTCTCTGACCATGGGAACAAATGAGAGAGATTGTAGCAATCCTAGGCATGCTGTCCCCACACATGACCATGACTTAGAAAGTCTGGGTCTTCTCTGTCTTTAAAAACATGTGTGTACCATGGATCCCCAAGCAGGCTCCTCTGGGTGAGCATATGTGCAGAGACACGTGTCAAGGGAGCATGTCTAAACCAGTGACTACCATGGTGATGAGATGGCCATGGATCTCCATGACTGACTCTGGCAGCTTTTTGGAGGAAGGAGATTTCCCAGATACAATTTGGGACACAAAAAGCAACACTGTCATTGGAGGTGACCAGGAGCTTCAACTGTGCCCCTGAAGAACAGTTAAGGGGAAACTTTAAAGACAAGAGTTTTAAGTAGGGTGTTTATGTGAGGGCCCAACAGGCAGAAACTGACCTTTCAAATATTTGGAATCAGCAGGAATTAGGTGAAAATGAAGTCTAGAGGGTACAAAGCTGAAATAAATTTTGACTCATGGTCATCTGTATGGGAAAGAGTTCTAACTATAATCCAGCTTATAGTTACCAATCAGCTCAGAGGCCTGGAGGGGAAGCTTGAGTTCTCAGGCATCACTAATAGTGTCAGTGATAGCAGAATGACGTTCATCTGGGGGAGACATTTCTCTGGGGGGCATGCCTGCAATTTCAGCACTTAGGAGGCAGAGGCAGGAGAATTGCCAGCTTGAGACTTTGTCCCAGTTAAAGGAAGAAAAGAATCAATCTACTTCTCACTACATAAATGTGTAATTAGAGATACTTGTCATTACCCTGGCCTGTGTATAAAGCCTGGTAAGATTTGAAACCTGTGTTTAGATCAGCTTGGCCTCTGATTGAGGTGAAGTGGGATGAAAAGGGCCAAAAAGAGAAACAGCCTGGTCATATCATAAAGTTCTGAAGGCCACGGTGTGGGCAGGACTTGCTTCAGATCCTCTCAACTGCAGTTAGAGGCATCACCGCTAATATGGGGAACAAATTGGCCTATTTTTATCATGTCCCTACAATTCCATTACATTTCATTAATGTGTAATTTGTCTAATTTTATTCTTACTCTTATGGAATTCCTTTGAGATTCAGCAGTTTGTTTAGCATGGAGAAACAGGGAGATGGAAGCGTCACACTTGATAATGAAAAATGGTTTCATTAAATATTCTTGACAGGTTTTTTTTAAAAAAACAAAGGAAACAGCTTTGGCACAAGTAAGTTGAAGATAGGACCAAATATGGAAAATTAGTACTTTCTGAGTTTTTATATTCCACTCACTCCCTCATCCACCTTGACAAAAGGGAGGATAGACATGTTCTTGTTCCAAAATGACTGGAAAATAAGTGGTGTAAGTGTGTGTGTGTGTGTGTGTGTGTGTGTGTGTGTGTGTGTGTGTGTGTGTGTGGTGTGTCTGGCAAAAATCTCAATTAATTTCTTTCAGGTAGGGAGACTTGCCAACAGAAAAAGTGATGATTTTTTTTTAATATTTTATAACTAATGTGTGGCTTTTTAGCCTGACAACAGCTATGTGAGTTAAGGAGGAAGCCTAACCCCAAGACAAATTACTCTGGCCTATAACTCCCTGTCCCAGTCATTGGTTACTTCCCACACAGAGCTGTTGATGGAAGAGACCCATGAGGTCCCCAAAACAAGACAGATTTATGTTAAAGCTCTTGATTACGTGCCCCAGGCAAAAGGTAAGGCGCTATTAAAATAAAGAGACCCTATTGCTGAAAATACCACAGACTGTCATCACACACAACACCAAAAGACCGGGCTGGATCCAGGAAGGTAACCAGCTCCCAGATGGTAGCCTATGTAGTGCTGGAAGGCATTACATGAGCTGTCAGGGGAAATGGGCCAATGATATTCAGAGAAAGTAGAGGTCACTGATATACAACACTGACTGATGTTATGAGAAGGCTGAGGACACTGCAGTACAGCAGAGACCAGCAAGCCAAGAAGTGCTTATCTGTGCAATATTGGTGATAAATTTAGGTGGATAATCAATGGCTTGCTGATTGGCTAAGAGATCTGCTCAGTGACAAGGAACCTTTAACTTCAACTGGGATACATGACAAATTCTTATGGAGACTAAGAACCTGGGCTCCAAGAGGAAACTCCACTAACCAGAGATCTACAGAGAGGCTATACCCATTAGAATCTTGCCAAATTAATATTTGTGTCATTTAACCTATACTGATCTCACTCTCCATTGGAGATTCTGCTTGTATTTTTCAGAAGGCAACAAGAACTGTGGATAACCCAATTCAACCAGCAAGACATGGGATGATGGCTGACAACCAGGCAGGAGATGAACCACCTCTGAATTATCATATAGGGCCCAAATAAAACCTTTGAAGAAGTGGCAAGAGGAGCAAGAGAATTTCTTCCACAGCAAGTCAGATGACCTATGAAAGGGTAATATAGACAGACAGCCAGGATACCCAACACAATACAAAGCAGAAATCCAGAGACACTTAAGACCTCAACAGTAAAGCAGACTTAAAACTCGCCCACCATGTCTCAGGGAACTTAGCAACGGTGGGGGGGATTGTAAGAGCCATGGTGGGGGAGAATATACAGAAACATTGCCCCCTCAACAGCAACACCCAAAGGAAAAAACTGGCTACTTCTACAATTCATAACCTCCTACCCCATGGTCTGGTCCAACAATCTATTGAGGAGGGCCACCAGCAGGTATGGACAGGGAGGAAGGAAATAAGGGTACCATCACAAGACTTGCTTATTAAATATAAATAAGTTCATAATAAAAAAACTGATTCAACTCTGTAAGCTCACTATTCCAAAGCCACCACAAACTAGTACTTTACTAATATAATACTCCTTAATTTATTTTCTCTCTCTTGCATGTCTTCTATAATATGTCTCAAAAATGCTAAAATTAATCGCTGCAAATGACTGAAAATCTGTATAGTATGTTTGCCTGGCCTATTCTGGTTTGCCTCAGTCATGTTTAGAAGATTTCCAGTGCTAACTGTAAGCAATCATATAACAAATTCCATGGGGCCTTCATCATTTTTAATGTGAAAAGAATCTGGTTTAGGTTTCTTTTATGGCCAAATTTGGTCCAGAAGATGGAACTGTGGCCCTACATTGTCTAACTAAACAGAGCACTGTGCTGGAGGAAATGTGTGGAAATACCACACAACAAACTTCTCCATAGGCATGTACTTTTACTCTGGAAATTTAAGGATCTGTTTAAGGTGGGAGAGAAACACTGGCTTCTGAACTTACTACTTCTAGAGTAGAAAATCCCTCAGAGGCTGAGTCTGGCTTTACTGGAGAGCTACTTGGAATAGCAAACATGACTGACGGAAAGATGGGATTAGAGCCGTTTTTATGGCCCATGCTCAGAAGAGTGAAGAAACTGGATTTATGACCCATTTAAAGGCTTTGACATTGTCTGCATCTTTGTTATTTTATCTAGCCAAGTTCTAAAATTTGTAATATATTAATATCAAAAGGAATAATGCAAGGGCTTCAGGAAGTATAGCTATGAAATTTCAACTTCATTTTTCTTGGTAAAGAGTCTTTAATTTGCACCTGATTTTGAAAGAAGTCACAGATCATTCACATGGTTTCATTACCACTTCTTCAAAACACATTCAAGACTTTTTGTGAATCTTTTGTAGGGTGTATCTTTAAAAGCTAAATAAGTGTAATGGAATTTCTAGGAGTCCAGAGACCAACAGCCAAGGAGAGGAAGTTTATTCACGCCAGTGGTGCTAACACCAGGATCACTCTGTAATGGTATCAGCTCCAAGCTCAAGATTGTAAAGGAATTTATAGTCAACTCATACACAAAGGCTAAGCAAGTAAGGGTTACAGAAGCTCACAAGCAAAGACTCCAATGGGGTGTACTTGGTCGTTAAACCTGCAATAACTGTGAAGGAAGAGAGCAGACTTCCTACTTACCTCTCCACATTCCTCTTATCTCATCCTGGAGACTCCCCACTGTTCAAGGCTCTTAGCAACATGTCATTTCAGTAACTTTCCACTGTCATCACATTCTCTCCTCTTTACCAACATAATCCCTTATGTCTTACTCCAGAGTTATTCATTGATATTACTGATGAATTATCTGGAGCTTGTCAGCCTCTATCTGGTTTCAGATAAACCTTGTCAGCAAGTTTATCAAGCAAGGCCCAAACAAGAGGGCCAGGAGGATCATGACTACTGGTTCTGCTTGAGGGGCCGGCCAGCACCTCCAACCAGTACACTCCAACCAGCAAACAGCAGGAATTACAGACTTGAGCTCTGACTGCTCTTTGCATATGTATAGCTGGAATTTTACATCCACCCCAGAATAACCTTAGGGCTGGAGTCCAGGATCCGGCCTAGGTGACACCTCCTCCATCCAGAAGGCTGGAAAAAACCTGTAATATACTTTTTAATCTATTGGGGGACACTCAGTCAAATGACCACAGACATGTTTCCTGTCAGTACATTAGCTATTGCAGATTTTAGGATTCTTCTCATCCTCTCAACTTGGACTGAGTTCTGTGGGTGATACTGCATGGGTAGGATACAAGTCATTACCACTTCAATAGACACTTGTTGAAACATTTTGATGATAAGGCTGGGCTGCTGTCCAACCTGATGCTCATCAGGACCCCAAAGCATATGATGATTTCTCTGACTAGAGGGTGAGCCCTCAGAAGGCCAATTCCTCCTCATATGTCCTAGACTAGAGGAAAGTTCTCCAGGTACAGGTCAATGTTTGGGGAGCTTTGTGTTTTCCCTTGGTACATGTTGGTAGAGCCTCCACTCCTTTTCTGAGTGGACTTCCAGTGTCAACACAGGCAAGGGACCATGGTTAATTGTGGAACCTAAATCCATGGTCACCATGGTGCTGAGCTTGGATAGCAAGTCTTTCCCTATCAGGGGCCCTATTGCCTCAGGTACATACAGGAATTTATGATGAACCCAGTGGCCTTCCACTGAGCAGTCTGTGATTCATAAAACTGGTGTTTCTTGGTGTCCTTTGTTTCCCCTACAATCATGGCAGAGTCTTTAGGAAGCTTTCCAGTGTGAAAGGTCACCATGGAAATGGCCACAACAGTGTCCAATAAAACATCTATGGTTTGGCACCCTAGATCAACTCTGACCATGGATTCTTTTTTTCTTCTGAGTTTAACATGTTCTACCTTGTCAACCCATTCCATCTTGGAGTAGCTAATGCTTTGGCCTAGGAGATCTAGTGATATAGGATGGTGATACAGTGATAGCTGGGTCTATGGTAATGGTACTGGAGCTATTGATACTCCCTAGTAGATGGAGGAGGAGAGGTTCCCAAGACTCTCAGATGCATTTCCAGCTATTGTTCTCCCTTACCCTCCTCTAGCTGCAAATGATCTTGGAAAATGCTACACTATATAAAAAGTGGAAAGTTAACTGAAAGGGAGACTCCATCATGTAACTTCCTTGAGGTATTCATCTATGATGGGGTGTGACTCTGGGGTGATGTGGTTGTTTGGGAACCACTGGCACATCTGTAAGTAACCCCTCACTTGTGCTCTGTAAGGAAACTCTTGTAGTCAGTTTCCATGTTTCTGGGATGTACATCCAAACCAGGCACAGGTTAGGAGAGGAAAGAATTTATTTCATGCTTACAGATCGTGGTGGGAAGTTCCATCAATAGCAGATGAAGCTACTTCCATATATGCAAGTAGAGAAAAACACCCAAACAGCCTGTAAAAACCAAAAGCAGCAAGCACTAGGACAACAAGCAGTAGGGGCCCCAGCAGAGTTCAGACTTCTCTGCATACCTTTGGGCTAAAATTCAGGTCCATCCCCAGTGACACTTCCTCCAGCCAGGTGCCTAGAAACCCAAGTCACAAGCTTTATTAAAACACCTACATCTTTGAGAGATATACATTCACACTACCATGGAAACCCTATAAACTCATTGGTTCACTAAGTTGAACCTTGATGAAGCCTTGCCTTGGTATGTTGTCACTGCCCTATCTGGGATGAATAGATAGATGTTTGCTCACATCTCCCTAGGAAAATTTACCACAACTGGTAGATTTAAAAGTGCTTTCAAAAGCTATTTTTATAAACAGAGATTAATTATTTCTTTGTAAAATATCATATAAATATAACATTATTAGCAAGTTTGTATTTTCAAATCTTGGCAACAAAACAAAAATTGATTTTAAAATATATGTTTTTCCATCTCCATAAACATTATTATTTAATGTTAACTTCTGGGTTGGAGAGATGATTCAGCAGTTAAAGGTGGCTGCTTACAAAGCCTGGATTTGATTGCTCACTACCCATGTAAAGCCAGATGCACAAAGTGGCACATGTGTCCTGAGTTTGTTTGCAATGGTAGGAGGCCCTGACATGCCCATATTCATTCTCTCTCTTTCCCTTAAGCAAATAAATAAAATATTTACAAAAGAAAAAAGTTAACTTTAGCTGAGTAATAATTTTGCTTAAATAGCACAGGGTTAAGTTTATAGTTAAAATTTACAAATACATTTTTAAAAACAATTTCTTTAGTATAATTAAAAATAGCAAAATAATTATAGTAACAGTATGCCTTTAATACACTAAAATATAGCATACTTTCTTTCCATAAAAATGAGCATGATAATGCAAATGTAAAACAGTGATGGAGATAAATAACAAGAAAATACCTTAAAAATAAATTATATCACATTTTGACACTTGTAACTACTCAATGGCAAAGGTATGGTGTTAGAAGCTTGGGTGTTTTTGAAGTAATATATTTTTAATGTCTCTTTCTCTCACTCATCTTATTTTCATCTCACTGGTAAAAAAAATTAAAATACAAGTAAAATGGAACCTCCTGTTGTTTCTTTCATGTAAAAATTTCTGGGCATTAACTTCAAAGTGTCAGTAAAAGCAAATACTCTGAATATCAACTCCATGCATTGAAAAGTAAAAGTGAGATAAAAGCTCACCTTCTGTACATTGAGTGAAAACAATTGTCTTTGGCACATGTTGATTATCAGTTTCAGCTGATATTGATTTTAGACACATCTGATTTTTTACAACATATGGAGAAGATTGTATTACCCAATTGGAAAGAAATGACTTCATAATATGATCTAAACATAGCACAACTATCATTATATTCCATCAGAAAATTATCTCACAAAGGAACATTCCATCAGAAAATTATCTCACAAAGGAACAGTTGAAGTTGGGAAGTCCTGATAGGTCCAAGGGCTACATTTAACCAAGCCCTAGGGCAGTCCCAGGTCTGGCTCTTCAAAGAGTCCATCTGCAGGTAAACCTGATATCTACTGACTGAGCCACATTGAGAGAGCCGTGGTGGGGGATACGATCCAGAGGCATGCCCCCCTCAGTAACAACACACTTGGGCCAGGAAAACTGGGCTGAATACTAGGCTATCCATGGTCCCCTGCCCCAAGGACTGATCCAGACGGCCCACAGAGGAGGATATCCAGCTGA
>PVHP010032308.1:0-20401 GCA_004024765.1 Zapus hudsonius | reverse complement strand
TTGAACAATTATTTAAGTCATGGTTGACTTCATAAATTGACTTCTCTCGGGAGAAAAAAATGTAGGCCAAGGAATTCAAGCTAGCATATGCTAATATCAACATTAATCATCCCAGTGACTATTGACGTCAAACTCCCTGCTTTCTCTACCTTGCATAATCCACTAACATGTCCTCTCTATAGGCTTCCTAGCACTGACATAGATAAAACCTCTAGAATGCATAAAACAAAGCAAGTACAGCTGGGTGGTCACTCCAAAGCAATTGTCAGGGGTTTAGACACCTCCTCGCCACCACTATGTATTAAGTCCTGGCAACCCTGGGTACAAAAGCCTGCCCTTGTTATCACCCAGCCTATCCCTTCACCACACACACACACACACACACACACACACACACATAGAGGTGCCAGGACTGTTGCTCATCCCCCCTGTGCCTCCAAGGCTCCTCTATGAATTAGGGATCTCATGAAACCCTGACTGCAGGAAACATACAACTGATAATTACATTTGGTCTCAAACACTTCCAGCTCCGAACCCAGAAAAGGCATGCATCTACTTTGAATCCTTCACTAAGCCCGATTTCCCAGCTGTGCTCTCTATAGTCAATGGATCGACGCAATCTTAGCAATAGGTCTCATGCTTGACCATGAGGGACAGATGCTAAGGCCCAATGGGGTCTGCTAGGCATCTAGAGGCTGGCTCACAGGCTAGAGAGGGCTACAGGCAGATACGTGAGTGAAGATACAGGAAGGGGCTCTTCTGGGGGCCCTAAAAGAGGACTTGGGAAAGAGGGTTCCTGAAGGAAGGCGCTCACAGGCAAAGAATGGGTAAGGTCCAAACACAATCATCCTCCTTATCCACAAAGACACATTCCAAGACATTCCTCAGATGCCTGAAATAGCAGATAGTACCAAACGCAACTGCTTTTTAAATAATTCCAGGTAATTCTCATTGACTTCACAACAACTTATTTGCTGAGAACTTACAGTAAAATATATTTCAAAAATGCATCCTTGTGGCTCTCAGATATTCTGTGATTGCATATAGAAAAATAAAGAAATAAGCAGACCAGAGTGCCCCCCTTTCCAGCTGATGTAGCCATAAACTCATAAGTGTTCTAGAACAGAAAACTCCTAACCTTCTTTATCCTATGATTTTTTCCTATACACATATCCCTGTGACAAGGTTCATTTATAATTTAGATGGAGTTAAAAAGTAACATAATTAGTAACATAGTGACAGAATTACTAACAAAGCAGGATAATTATAATAATGTAAGGTAATAAAATTATTTAAAACTTACGCATTGTTTATTTCTGGGATTTTTCCATTTAATATTTTCAAACAATGTAAACCACAGATAAGTGAAGTCAGTGAAAACATTCAATGGAGGAGAGCAGTGAGTGGTGAAAACACTGTTCTAAGTACCTGAAACAGCCTGTGCAAACACCTACTGTGTAGACACACGGCTGCTTAGGTAGGGGAAAGCACAGGTGCATGTGTTTGAAAGAGAAAGCGGTTAAAGATGGGCTGGAGAGATGGCTCAGTGGTTAAGGCACTTGCCTCTAGTGCCTAAGGCCCCTAATTCAATTCCCCAGGATCCACATAAGCCAGACCCACAAGGTGGTGGCCCTGATGATCTGGTGGCCCTGATGATCGATATCTCTCTCTCTCTCTCTCTCTCTCTCTCTCTCTCTCTCTGTATTTCTCTGCTTGAAAATGAATAAATAAAAAAAATAAAAATAAATAAGAAAGAAAGAAAAAAGATGGGCTGGAGCAGAAGACATAGCTAGAACCCAGCCTTCTTACAAGTCTCATTAGTAAACTTTGGGATATCAAACAGGGTTCAACGTGGGAATGAGGATCACAGTCCCCTTAGAATGATGGCTCAGACTTCAAGGAAAAGAAGGGATGAAAATAAGATGAAAAGAGGAGAGGATCCAACAGCTTCTGAAACAGGCACTTAGAAGCTACTTTTGCTTTTGACTCCTCCCTTAGGCTCACATGATAGCAAGATGCAGGATGAAAGTCTAACAGCTCTGCCTTCATTTTGTATCTGTCTTCTTTTCTTTGGCTAATGACACAGAGATGAACAATTTCTCTTAACCTTTCCTCTTAAGTCAGCTTGGTTTCCCAGAACACAGAACCTCAAAGGACTGACCACTCTGAGGATGAGTCAGTTATCCACATAATTGAGGCAGATCACTGTAGTAGGACTAATCTTCGACCTTGTCCCTCTAAGTACTAAGGAGTTTCTCAAACCACCCTGCAGGACTGAGACAGTGACCAAGCAGAACCCATCTAGATCAGGACTGCTTAAGTATGCATATTTAGGATCCCCTGTCCCAATCCTTCATCTATTGAACCTTAAAACTCCTGTCACTAGGGCTGGAGAGATTGCCCAGTGGTTAAGGTGCTTGCTTGCAAAACCTAACAACACCAGTTCAATTCCCCAGTACCCACATAAAGCCAGATGCACAAAGTGACTCATGCATCTGGAGTTTGTTTGTAGTGGCTAGAGGCCCCGGAGTGCTCATTCTATTTCTTTGTACACCTCTCTTCTCTCTGTTTCTCATTACATGTAAATAAATATTTCTTAAAATTCTGTCAGTTCCCCAAAGACAAATTTGCGATAATTGGGCCTCTTCATTTGTTCCTCTTTGCAAGTGGACACACCAAGCGAGTCTTTTGGTTTTTCACCGTCTCTCTAATTGGCATATTGAGGATGGGTGGAAGAAACTACTTTGTTGGGGCTTTAAGAACCCAAGCTTTTAATCTAAACACTCTGGCTCTATACCTACAATGAGCTAAGCAGAGGATAAGGTAGCTTGGATGGGGTGAGGGCAGGGTGGTAAAGAACTAAGGGATATCAAAGTGGAAAAATTGTCATCGGTGTTTGGTTTTGCATGCTTGGATGTTGAAGATGACTTCCAGATTTCTGTTTTGAGCAGCTGGATAGATTTTTGAGGTGAGGTACCAGAGAAGAGCACATTGGGTGTGCCTGCCTACAGGGATGTGCCTGTGAACACAGCTCTTAGGTCACTTGGCCTGAGAGACAAGGTGTGGTACGAAATGCATTAGGTTTGTTGCCTCTTGGAACTGGGTCGAGGAGGGGAAAAAAATGGACACACCAGGAGGAAAAGGTCCAGGTAGAGGTTGTTGAGTGGTGCCCATAACTGCACTTTCTGTGTTAATGAAAAGCCTGCCACATTGCCCATGGGGCAGAGTGTAAATTCAGCCAAGCAGGAACAAGTAAAGATTTGGAAAGAATTCACACGTTCTTTTACACAAACCGCACACCAGAGCTTAGTTAAGCCATGGTTACGTTTGTGTTGTGAATTTTTTTTTGAATTATTAGAATTAATTTGAATTTGAATTTCTTATAGCCAAAAAAAGGTGTAAATCTTCCTGTAATCTGGGTTTCTGAAGGTCTTCATCCAATCCTGACTTGGCACCAGGTAAGGACTCTGAACAGAGTGATGGTAGAACTTCCTTCAACAGGAAGGGTTGGCCACTTGGAGTGCCGAAGGACTCAAGGGTCCCCAGCTGACATCTGCCGCGTTATCTCATTCATTCATGATATGTGATCTGGGAGCTGGTATGTTCATCCATTTTTGTTTTAAGTAGATTTATATATATTTTAAGGACATGCTTTGGAGACAAAATCCTAGCAACATGCAGAAATCTCCTGGTCTAAATTTCAAGCTCTGAGGTAGATCTCTGAGTACAGAGGCCTAATTCTCAGTCAGGGGTGGCTTTTCTGGCAACTTCTAGATCATGCAACATAGGTGGCCCAGTTCTCGTGCCTGCTTATGTGGATCATGTAGAGCTGCAGCATTTCCCGGCTCTCTATGTACTTGAGGCCTTGGCCAGAGTTCAAACCTCACCCTCCACCCAGCCCCAAAACCACGTCTGGCACTGGAAGTGCTAAGGCATCTATAAGACCTCTGAGAACTCAGAGTCAGGGCCAATTTCATTGTTACCTTAAGAGTCCTACTTGGAGGAGCCAACAGTTGCTGTAGGTCCATATGCTAACAGGAGAATGCCCCCAAGGTCCAGAGAGCTGCTTTTCCATGAAAGTGTTCTCAGAGAATTAAGCATCTAGCCCTTTAAGCATTGTGTCCTCTATGGATTTGTACTAAAGAAACTGAGTCACTTCCAGTTCAGTGTGTTATTAATAGCTGTTGGTTATTTTCTCTCAGGTTCTCAAGTGCAAAGAAAGAGGTGGGGTGGGGAATTCTGTTTACTTGCATAGCAAGAGTTACTGCTTAACCAAGCCGTGCTCAGCATGTTTGATAAGAGAACTGAAGTAAGAAATGTATTTTTTCCCCTTGGAAGTTAGCAATTAACTTATGAAAAGGCTAGAGATGTACCAGCCCTGATGCCACAAAAGTTGTAGAAGGAGTATTCACCTACTGCTTTCTTCTGGTCAGAAGCTAGCTGTTCTAATTTCAGGAGGAATGGCAGATCTTTTTGAGTAAGAAGTAGTTTATGTGAAAACCAATAGCAACAATTCTTTCATCATGACAAACTGAAAGGCCGCCTTGTTCTGAATTAACAGCTACATCTCTGCATCAAACTCCTTGCTGACCTCACTGAGGCCTCTGAACCATTCTTGACAAGACCATTTGTGCACTTCTTTGTAGCAAGTTTATAGCAAGTATTTCTTAGAATATTTAGGTGCATACACACAAGAAAGAGAGAGGAGAGAGAGATTGAGAGAGAGAAAGAGAGAGAGAATATGGGCACATCAGGCCCTCTTACTGCTGCAAAAATATCTAGGTACATAGGCCACTTTGTGCATCTGGCGCTACATGGATGCTGGGGAATGGAACCCTGGCCATCAGGCTTTGCAACTGCCTTTAACTACTGGACCATCTCCCTATGCCCCTTAGCAAGTTGAATGTCGCCAGAATTCCTTCCCTGCTCATAAGCTCCCATCCTTCTTGTTGTCTACTCAGCTTCTTCATTGCCCACCATTCCCCAGAGGGTATCCAAGCTCCTGGGCCTGTCTCCAGCAAGAACCTTGGGAGTGGATGAGCCAGAACCCCTCCTTGCCCCTGGTATTTACTCTTAGTTTGTATACATTGCCTCCACTCTGCCCCTGGCCAAGGAGTTGAGCCCAGTTCTATACTGGGATCTCTTCCTGCAATCTGGATACTCCCAAGCAAATCTGTTTTCACTATTTCACTGTCCAGCTCTATTATTGGACAGTCCTCAATCCTGCACTGGAGGTCTCTGGAGAAATTCACAGTGAGTGGAGTAGTGACCCACTAAAGACCCCTTTCCTAATTCATCTTCTTAGCTTCTTGGGAGGAACCCATGACCTCAGGTGACCAACACAGCCAAGGGTGGACAGTGAGATGGTGACCACTACAACTGTATCTTTCAAAGGTTTATAGTCATTCGCTTTGAAGCACAGGCTGTGGAAATGACAGGAATACATACTAAGAAGCCAAGCCAATGGCTGGTGGTGCACATTCCCTGACCTTTGTTGGTCCTCAGTTTACCTGCTTTAGGATAGATAAAGGTACTGAACTGTTCTTGGCTAAAGGAATTGTAAGCTAGACTCTGTTTCAAAAGTCCCCTACGTATGTCTTCCATTCTAGGTTTAAATTGCCTTAAAAATCTGCCAGGTTATCAGAAATCACCATGAGCTCTTGGAATGTCATTATTATCTTTCGATAGGTTTTCTTCGCTTTGAGCACGAGGCTTTAACACATGAGGAATTCATTGAGAAAACTGCTTCATGAACCTGCTTAGGGGCCTGGCTCCCTCACAGCATTTCTACTCCTCTGTTTGTCTAGGTGTGGCTCTTTGTTTTCACATTTAGAAAGAAAAAAGATGTTTTTAAAGGAAGTTTGACAAGCTCGGTGTGAAATCTGGACAAATCCTCCACTGCAACCAAGAAGGTCGTCAATGGGCTGTGGGAAAAAAAAAAAGACAGGAGCAAATAAAAACCGATTGAAGGAGAGACGAATGTCAATTTATAACTCAGCTCTGCTTATCTGATTGTGAAGGTTGCTAAGCATCATTTCCGAGTGTGCATTCCACAGTCCTTTGCTCGCTCTCCCTCACTTCAACCTCCTTTCCTTCTCTCCAACTTGACTTAAGAAGAAACTAAGACATCTAGAAATACAAAGACAACATAACCTGAACATTGATCTTGAGAAATCAATCGACATGCTCTATAAGGAGGCAACACACACACACACACACTGCACCATACACACACTCCAGACCCAGGGTTTCCAGGGGTCTCTGACAAGTGAAAGACTTCTGTATGTCCAACCTGGCACTTTTTCTGCTGCCCCCACAGGTACTGTCCACTCCATTAACACTACGATGCTCCACCCTGTCTCCCGACAGGTGCCTTTGCCTTCGGGCACAGGTCTAAGTTGATTTCTGGCTAAGAAGGCTGGGTTGCATTCTTCTACTAAATATATCATTCCTACCTCTTGTTTTCTTTCCTCATTTTTCTGAGTTCTTGGGTTATATGGTCATGTTCACCATCTCAGTCAACTGATCATCAGTATTGTTATATAAAATGCCATATGCATGCACTTTTATCTACAAATGCAACCTGCTTCCAGAGCCACTTTATCCCCAGAGGCAATCTAGAATTCAAGGCAGAAAGTTGAGATCCTGGCATGAGATGAGCCACCACAGTCATACGGGGGAGGATTCATATGGAACCCCACAGAGAATGATTGAATGTACAAGGGACCCACAGCCATAGCCATTCATTCAATCAACAAAAGATAAGCCAGTGTGACAGAAACCAACGAATCTGGACACAAAAACCCCTAAGCTCACAACACCAAAGCAGCCTCAATACTCACCCACCAACTCAGGGAACTGAGCGGAAGAGGGGCGGAAAGATTGTGAGAGCCGTGGTGGGGGAGACTGTCCAGAGGCATGACACCCCTCAGTAACAACACACTTGGGTCATGAGAGCCCGGCTGAAGACTGGGCTATCCATGGTCCCCTACCACAGACACTGATCCAGACGGCCCACGGAGGAGGATATCCAGCTGACTGGGGATGGGGAAGGGGAGCAACGGGGAATTGGGGATAACAACTCATGGTTGGCCCACTAATCAATGTAACTCATTATGAACAATAAAGAAAAAAAAAAGATGGTCACCCACAATTCCAGGATTCTGTATGTACTTCAAATTCATCCTTTTTCCAGAAGTCCCAGTCCTCCTCAGAGCCTCAGCATCGATCCTTTCATCTGGCTTCAGTTCCTGCTCCCACAAATCATCTTTGTGAACTCAGGAGCCCACAGAACAGCCACAAACAAAGGCCTTGTCCCTGCTGGGGACATGGCAGGTGGCAGCACTGGGGGAACACCAAGCTGACCTTTGTGGAGGACAGTCATGTCTGTGTCAAGGACCCATGCCTTGATTTGGCTTCAAAGCTCCATTGATGCTGTGCAAGGGAAGCTATTGAACCTCCTGGTGAGGAAACACTCAGTCACTTGGGGAAAGCCACCCAGTGCCACCTTCCGCCTTCTCTGGAGCACATGTGTGATGTCCCCAGTGGGGTTCCTTGAGCTGCATGACTTTCATCGCTGTGCTCTTCCTGTGCCATGGAAAGGCCGATGCACATGGAATGACAGACCCCATTCTCACGGTCCTTCCTCAGAAGAACCCCCAGCACCCTGACCACACCAGCCCTGCTACGGATCAACTAGATGTTGACCCTACACCAGTGTAAAGAAATGCCAGCCCCTTCATGTTCATGATACCTCCATAGACTCCAGGGTACATATGACTTACCAGTGATCCTTGGGACCAGTGTTGCAGATTGGGGTTTTTCCACCAACTTTGGACTATTTGCGTATGTGTAGTAAGATTTCTTAGGGATGAGAGCCAAGCGTATGCATGAATTTCATTTATATTTTACATCTACCTTACACATACAGACTGAAGGATTTTATACAATATTTTAAATAATTTTCTGCATGAAATAAAATCTCATGCCTGATGTAAAATTTTCCACTTTTGGCATCCTGTCTACTCAAAAGATACTGGATTTTGTACAGCTTGGGATTAGGGATGTTCAGCCTGTATCAGATTTTAAAATGCGATCCTCATCTTTAATATAAGTATTCTAAGGTGGGTTGGGTTTAAAGGTCAGTGTAGGTAATGAGGGGAAAGAGGAGATTATTTCAAAGGGACAGGGATGAGGACTGTCTGGCACTAACTGTAGGGCAGCGGCGTGTCACCTCCCCTCATTCACTCATCATCTCAGTAAGAGACTGAGTTCTACCCCCTAAACAAACCCAACAGTTGCTCCATTGATGGGCCCCAGTAAAGTCTGAACTATAAAACCTAAGTCCACTGGAGGTACTAGAATAAGCAGTGGAAAGGAACTCAGTGATCACTGGGAGTCACAAACCATCAGACATCACACACATCTAAGCCAGTTCACAGAGAAGAACTTAGATGCCCAAGAAAGGGACATTTGCCCCCCCAAACCACATAGCTGATAGTAGTGGCAGTTAGTACCAAGACTTGATCTCAAACCTCCCTTATTCTAAACCCCATGCTCCTTCATTTAATGGAAATTTTGCTCCGTGTTTAAAAAAATGCATAGAAGAATGAAAGTAACTGAGAAAAAAAAACCTCAGGGACCATGAAGAATGTTAAGTAAATGATGATTGCCTATCAGTCTACTTCCTATGGCTGTAACAAAATATCTGAGGCTGGATACTTGTTTTCAAAGGAGAGTTATTTAACATAATTTTTGAGGGTAAAAGTTCGAAATCTGGTAGCACCATCAGTTTGGTTTCTGGTGAAGGTCCTTCTAGCTGGGACATCACATGGCAGAGAAGCACAAAGGATCATGTGAGTCTGGAGGCCTCACATGAGAATTTTAGGTCAGTATCACTGTTTTTATAATAACCCTGACAAGTGGGAGCTAACCAGGAAACCTGAGTACTACATTAATCCCTGCTGAGTCTGTTCCCATGGGCCCCAGTTTTTTTTTAATATATATTTATTGTCCATAATGAGTTACATTATTTAGTGGGCAAATAATGAGTTGTTATCCCCAATTCGCCCCCTCCCTATCCCCGATCAGTTGGATATCCTCCTCCGTGGGCTGTCTGTATTAGTCCTTGTGGCAAGGGATCCTGGATAGCCTAGTACTCAGCCCGGTCTTCCTGGCCCAAGTGTGTTGCTACTGAGGGGTGCCATGCCTCTGGACAGTCTCCCCCACCACGGCTCTCACAATCTTTCCGCCCCCTCTTCCGCTCAGTTCCCTGAGTCGTGGTGGGTGAGTATTAAGGCTGCCTTAATGTTGCGAGCTTAGGGGTCCTTGTGTCAAAAATCCTTGGTTTCTGTCTCATTGGCCTATCCTGTGTTGATTGAATGGCTGTGGTTATAGGTCCCTTGTTCATCTGTCATTGTCTGCTGGGTTCCATATGGATCCTCCCCGATATGACTGTGGTGGTTCCTCTCTTGCCAGGATCTCAGCCATCGGCCTACGGTTTTTAAAGGTCCTGTCAGCTCTAAACACTACACCACTGGGAAACAAGTTTTCAATACAGAAACCTCGAGAAACAGTCAAATCATTGCTAAATACATTATGACATCAAATATTTCCTGAAAGAAAGGTAGTCGCCCCTTGCTGGATCTGTCAGGAGTAAAGGTCCATACTGGGCCTGGAAAACACAAACTCCTAACAAGGCTCTTCTCTTAAGTCCTAGGCACCTGCTAAGTCTAAGCCTAGACTCTAACATCTCCACAAATGCACACAATGCAGTAAGTGAGCCTCGGTGAGTCACACCAGTAGCAGCTCTCTTGTGCTCAGTGAGAACATAAATCTTAAGAAATCTCCTCTTTGGTGAGATGTAAGTGGTAATTTCTCTGCTTCTGGCCTTGCTCTCTCTGGTATAGATAACGGGGACAAGATGCTTGGAGCACATCCTACCCAACTGGTTAGAACCTGACTCTAGACTCTGGTTCTATATCGAAAACTCGACACTAAGATACACTTTGTTTTTTCACTAACCAGTTGATCTGATTAGTTCCACCATAAAGTTGACACTACTTCGCCAGTTCAAATGCCTTAACCCTACAAAATAGCAAACAGACCCTGACTGATTGTACTGGGAAGAGTCTCTGAAATTAGAAAATGTGAGTGTTTAGTTTTTTTTTTTCTATTTGCAAATATGTAATCCACAGAATTAAATAATATTAACAATCAGTTATTTGGAAAAAATGCTCTTTTATGTGTAATAATTTATCATGTGTGTGGAGTATCTATACAAGAAACTACTTGGGCTGGAGAGATGGCTCAGTGGTTAAGGCACTTGCCTCCAGTGCCTAAGGCCCCTGGTTCAATTCCCTAGGACGCACATAAGCCAGACCCACAAGGTGGTGGCCCTGGTGCTCTCTCTTTCTATCTCTCTCTCTCTTTCTCTCTCTCTCTCTCTCTCTCTCTGTATCTTTCTGCTTGAAAAAAATGAATAAATAAAATATTTTTTAAAAAAGAAACTACCAGTATCTATACAGGTAACTATCCAGACACACTCAGGGAAAAATCACATGTACTTCCCAGGATCCAATTTTACTAAAAACAAAATTACAGTTGCTTCACTGAAATCTTGATGCTGTGTTTCTGAGATGCTCAGTAACAAAACAAATTACACATCTCTAAGAATATTTCTAAATTTAAAACAGAATTCTATCTTTCCCGAAGTAGCATATCTCTGAAACCTCCTTCTCTTGCCTGCCAACATCAGATACAACTCTTCACAGACTCCTGTCTTTCTTATATTAGTCCAATATCTAATTTCTACTCAACCAAAGAGAGATAGAAAGATAGAAAGTACTGAAGAAAGACTCTATTAAGTTTAAGGCCATTCAATTAAGTGATTACTTCTGCAACTTGAGTTCTCATTTGGCCCTCTGGGAGACTGTGCCAAGAGTAGAACTTAGAGTTCTAAGACAAGTTCAAGCTTATTAACATTTTGCAAAGAGCTAGAAATAAGATACATATTTACAATAAGCTAAATTCTGAGTGTCCTCATAGAACATCATATAATTTTATATATATTCCAGCCCTAATTTGAGAGTAAAATATAGGAGAATATTTTCATTTCCTCCCTCCATGCCATTAGAATGGTATTTGATTTAAATCTTCAACAGCAAAGATTATTGAGATGCAAACATACCATACTGGTTATGAGAGTAGATTCTGAGCTGGGAGTGATGGTGCCTAAAATCCCAGAAGTTAGTAGGTAAAGGCAGGAGGATCAGAAGTTCAAGATCATCCTTGGATGTGTATCAAGTTCAAATCCAGCCTGTGCTGCATAAGACCCTGTCTCAAAAATAAATAAATTAGTATAGAATAGAACAGAATAGAATGGTATGGTATAGTACAGTATGGTATGGTATGGTATACATTTTGGAGTTAGACCTCCTGGATCAGAATTCTGGCCATGTAACTAATCGTGCACCAATGGCTTAACATCTCTGGCTCTTATTTGGTTCCTCTGCAAAACAGAATTCCACAGAGAAAGCTAAGAGGATTTAAATGAATTAACATTGGTAAAATGTTAATAGTTTTAAATAGGTAAAGAGTAAAAGGAACAAGGGAAAAAACTAAATGCTACCCTGGGCAGAAACAATCTCAAGCCTTTAAGAAAATCTATAGCTAGGCCCCAGGGAGATGGCTTAATGGTAAGAGCACTTGCTAAGCAAGCAATGAACTCAAGAGGACCCGATTCCATGCCCTAGCCCCCCACCAGTTCTGTTCCCTGGCACCCAAGCAAGTAACTGGGTGTGGTCAAGCACACCTATAACCTCAGTCCTGTAGGGAGCAGAGAAGACAGAATTGCTGAGGCTCCCTGGTAATAAAGGAGGGAAAGGGCCCCTGATGGTCTCTGTCCTCCATGCATGCATGGGAACAAGCATCTGAGCATGTGTGCACACGCACACACACACTATACACACATCATACATACTAAATACACACCACACACACACCATACATACTACACACACATAGCACACCACACATACTACACACACACCATACATACTAAACACACACCACACACACACCATACATACTATACACACATAGCATACCATACATACTACATACAAATAGCACACCATACATACTACACACACACCATACATACTACACACACATAGCACACCACACATACTACACACACATAGCACACCACACATACTACACACACACCATACATACTAAACACACACCATACATACTACACACATAGCAAACCACACATACTACACACCACACACACACACACACACACACACACACACACCATACATACTACACTCACACACACACCACTACACCACACATACTACACACACACACAAACAAACACATGCCCACACACACACCCAAAGGAAAAAAATAAATAGCTAGTTAGGGAATTGGAGAAAAGGAAACAAAAGTAATAGCTAAGCAACCCTTACTCAGAAAATTTAAAAGCTCTAAAATCTGAAATTTTTCACATACAAGTGAAAAATTCCACACCACGAACTTCTGTTTCATGACAAAATTATTTTAAAATATTATATAAAATTTATCTCCAGGCTATGTGTTTAAGACAAGAACAAAATAAGCACATTTCAGGTTTAGATATCCCCAAGATAGTATGTATATACAAGTATTACAAAATATGAAAAAAATTCAGAATATGAAACACTCCTAGCCCCGTGTGTTTTGAATAAGGGATGTCCAACCTGTACAAAGAAATACATACAACTATTAAATAATTGTTGGCTTTGATAGTATTCAGAGACTGTAGTGTTTGCTTTAAAACAGACAAGAGCAATAAAGTCTTTTGAGTTGATAAGGCAAGCCAATATTGACACAGTAAATCATAACAACTAAGGCTATTTTACTCACGATAATGGTTCATTTAAATCTATGCTACAGCAGGAAAATAACTCATTTTCTCTGAGTTTCAAATTCTGGGTAGCAAATCTGGGCTATTATTTTTACTCATTTTTAAACCAAATAGAGTTCTGAGGAAATAAGATTTTTTTTTCTCAACATTTCTGGCCTGCACAAGACACGTGCTAACTAATAATGTTATTAAATGTTAAGCAGTAAGGAAGAGGATAGACACCAATATTCTCACCTTGAACCTTTGAATAAGTGCAAGTTTGAAAATTTGTTGTGTTTTTTTTTTTTTACGATCACATTTATTTTCTTTTTTGTTTGTTTGGGTTTTTTGCATGTTCTCATGTAGTGTGGGTGCACCTGGGGTGCATGATGAATTAGGCCAGAGGTTGAAATCAGATATCTTCCTCAATCGTTCTTCACTCTTTTTTCTTGAGGCAGGGTTGCTCGCTTGAACCCTGGAGCTCACCAGTTCTGCTAGACAACTTGCCCAGAGGATCCCTTCTCCACGCCTCCCAGTCACTGGATACAGGCCGGCTGCCACACTCAGCATTTACTTTGGTGCTGAGGATCCCCAAGCTTGCACAACTGCTTAAGGCAATAAACCATCTCCTCACGCCCTGTGTTTTCTTTACTGTGTTTTGCAGTAGTGGAGATGGAACCTAGGGCCTCTCACATGCTAAGCAAGTGCTTGGCCATACCCCCAGCCTTTCTTAACTACTTAAGAAAAATGGAAGTTGGTTTTTAAGCGTCTATTTTTCCCAAGATCTCACTGTCTGCCTCAAACAGGAATAAATACCACAAAGATTTTTTTTTCAATCCTGCCTGTTCTAATATTACCTTTAAACTGGAGAGAAAAATATTCTAGAATTTTTGAGACAACCAAAGACCACTATAGGGTCATATGGAAGTGAGTTTTAACATTAGAAATAAGCCTTCAATTAAGTCTTTTAGAGGTGAAAGCTTTCTGGTAAAAAGCTTTCTAATTTAATATAATGGTTAAATAAGGAATTGTAGCCGATCTTAATTAGCTACAAGCCGGAAGCAGCTTTCAGGAGCTGAAACCCAGTGCACACAGAGGTGGGCAAATTTCCAACCTTGGACCAGCTCATGGACCCATTTTTTTCTAACAGGCTAAAAAATAAGAAGAAGAAGAAAAAAAAAACAGAGAATTAGGAAACTTTGCATTTGCTTTGGAGCTGGATCCCTGGGCTGCAGAGTTAGCTACATAGATGGGAAGTTGGGTCCAGAAAACACAGAACAGAGCCAAGGTCAAAGTCTTCAGGGCTCAGAAAGCATGACCTAGCACTGGAATCACCTGCTCACGAGTCAGTCTGGTCTGGAAAAGTGTACTGTGGCCATGGTAAGGAGAATGCAGAAGTTGGGGGTTGCATACCTAGCCCAAGGAATTCCCACACAGAAATTTCCAAAGGACTCTGGCTGGTCTGCAAAGCCAGTCCAGGCAGGCTATGGTAAGCTGCAGTTCAAACCCCTTCCATCAAGCGCAAGACAGGAAGGCTTAACTGTTGAAAGTCAAGAAATCAAAGTCTCAAGTCCAAAGACCAGGCAGCTGGTTCATCACCTAAAGGGTGCCAGGCAGAGTAGCCAAGCACAGCCAGGGAGGGCACAGACACTTGAGTGGTAAAGGCAAGACCAGACTGAGGGGGCTGGGCCTGAGGCCCTGCCCATGCTTCTGGGGATCCTCCACAGGGATTTCCACTGGGTACTCTGATTCTAAAAATGGGCTATTCACTTATGGTGGGGCATTTTTAAAACATCTTGCAATAAAATACTTCTTATCATGAAATTGCATGTTGATTTTCATTCTGCTTGAATTGTTTCTAAGTTTTGCAAATACCTAGCTCCACATCAAATCAACCAACTAGATTTATTGAGAAAAACAATAGCAACAGCCTCTGGCCCATTCTCTGCTCCCCACAAACAAATGAATTCCAATTTTTAGCTAATTATTTTCATATTTGTCTCCATGCCTCTAAATAACATGTATATTACCACTTCTGAAGTTTGCAATTGAAAGCATAATTTATTAGCTCTCAGCCCACCCCTACCACACACAGGCACATTCATTTGCTGTCCATACCCCCAGCCTTTCTTAACTACTTAAGAAAAGTGGAAGTTGATTTTTAAGCGTCTATTTTTCCCAAGATCTCACTGTCTGCCTCAAACAGGAATAGATACCACAAAGATTTTTTTTTTCAATCCTGCCTGTTCTAATATTGCCTTTAAACTGGACAGAAAAATATTCTAGAATTTTTGAGACAACCAAAGAGCAATAAAGGGTCATATGAAAGTGAGTTTTAACATTAGAAATAAGCCTTCAATTAAGTCTTTCCAATTCAGTGATACTGGAGTTTAGGTTCAACCAGTATTCGAGAATCTCATTATCACATCTATGTAAAGCTACTCACAGATCATGTGCAATATTTTTCCTGTTCTACACTATAATTTTAATTTCTGTGGCATTAATACTGACCTGTTTATCCTTTGATTACATTTCTCTGTGCATAGTGTTCAATTCCAAATTCTTCCCACATCACAATGAATTCAAATACAAATATGAGCTATCTCCTCTCATGGTTATTGTTTTGTTTTGGTTTTTTTTTTTTTTTTTGGTTTTTTGAGGTAGGGTCTCGCTCTAGTCGAGGCTGACCTGGAATTCACTATGTAGTCTCAGAGTGGCCTTGAACTCACGGCGATCCTCCTACCTCTGCCTCTCTAGTGCTGGGATTAAAGGTGTGCACCACCACACCCGGCTCGTGGTTATTGTTTTAACCTAGTGAACACAACCTGTTAGTATATCATTTTACCATCTATGTAATGGCATATAAAAGGTATCAGTGTCAAATGTGTGTTCACTGTGCTCCCTTGCTCAGAATGATTCAGGCTGCCCCTCTGGTCCTATCTAGGTAATCTAGCACTATGTTGAAGAGCAGTGGTGAGAGTGGGCACCCCTGTCTTTTAACCAATCTTAATGAGAACTCCTTGAGTCTTTCCCCATTGAGTATAATTTGATCTCTAGGTGTTTTTTATATAGCCTTTATTATGTTGAAATATAAACCCTCCATGCCTAGTCTCTCCAGCGTTTTGATCATGAAATGATACTGTGTTTTGCCAATCACCTCACCATCTATAGAAATGAGCATGTGTTTCTTATGTTTAATTTTATTTATGTGGTTATTATATTAATCAATTTCCATATGTTGAACCATCCCTGAATCCCTTGGATGAGGCCTACTTGATCAAGGTCAATAATACCTTTGATGTGTTGTGGAATTCGCTTTGCAAGGGTTTTGTTCAAAATTTTTGCATCTAAGTTCATCAGGGATATGGGTCTGTAGCTTTCCTTTCTTGTTGTATCTCTGTCTGGTTTTGGTATTGGAGGAGTTAGGAAGCATTCCCTGTTCTCCAATTATGTGAAAAAGCTTGAGAAAAAAAAAAAGTGGTTTTAGTTCTACCATGAGGGTTTAGTAGAATTCAGCTGAGAATCCACCAGGTCCTGGACTTTTCCTTTTGGGGAGGTTTTTGATTACATTTTCAATGTTAGTGGATGTAATAGGTTTGTTTAGAAGATTTATCTGCTCCGGATTTAGTTTTGGTAGGTGGTATGTGTCTAAGAAATCATCCATTTCTTACAGGTTATCCAATTTTGTGGAATGGAGGTTTTGGGAAAATGTCCTGATGGTCTTTCAATTTCATTGGTAACTGCTGGGATCTCTCTTTTTTAGTTCTAATTTTATTAATTTCAGATTTCTATTTTTTTCATTGGCTCAAATTGGCAAGTTTATCAATCTTGTTTATTTTTTCAAAGAAGCAGCTTTTCACTTCGTCAATTTTCTTCTCCTTAGTTTCCAGTTTGTTAATTTCTATTCTGCTCTTAATTGTTTCTTTCCAACCAGAACTTTTTTTTAATATTTAATGTTTTAGACTTTAAAGTACTCCATTCCAAGCCCTTCTAGCTTTCATGGTTTCCGTTGACAATTCTGAGGTAACTCTGATGGAATTGACTTTATATATAATGAGTTGTTTCTTGATGCTTTTAGCATTCTCTCTTAGTTTTTGTTGGTTTTGTTTTGTTTTGTTTTACCTATGATGTGCTGTCATGGTTTGATCCAGGTGTCCCCCACAAACAAATGAATGTGTTCTGATAGATCGATCCTCAGCTGATGGCAATTCGGGAATTAGAACCTCACTAGAGCTGTGTTGTTGGGGGTGGGCTTATGGGGGTTATAAGCCAGCTCCCCCTTGCCAGAGTTTGGCACACCTTCCTGCCGCTGTTTGCGGTGCTGTGGCAGAGGTGATGTCCAGCCCTCTGCTCATGCCATCGTTTTCCCTGCCAGGATGGAGTCTCCCCTCGAGTCCGTAAGCCAAATAAACCCATTCCTCTACAAGTCACTTTTGTTTGGGGTCTTTCTGCGCAGCAACTAGAAAGCTGACTGCAACATGTGCCTTGGAGAGTTTCTTTTTTTGGTCCAGTCTGTTTGGTGTTCTGTGAGCTTCTTGCATATGGATAAGTTTACCTTTTGAGAGACTGGGAAAATTTTCTTCAATAATTTTGTTGAATGTATTCTCGATGCCTTTGGCCTGAATTTCTTCCCCTTCTGGTATCTCCATGATCTGGATGTTTGATCATTTTAGAGTATCCCAAAATTCCCTTATATTCTGTTCACATGACTTTTTAAAACCGATCAAAATTTTTGGGCTCCTGAACAATTTCTTCTATCTTGTCTCTTGTATCTGAGGTTCTGTCCTCCGCATGATCTACTCTGTTAGTGAGGGTTTCTAGAGAGGTTTTTACAAGCTCTTTTTGAATTTTGTTTTCTGTTGTGTTTTTCTGCATCATGTCCATCCCTTTGCTGAGTTCCAATTTCAGGTCATGTTTTGATTTTCTTGATGCTTCTTGGAATTCATTCTTGCATTTAATTATGTCTTCATTAAGCTTAATCAGCTGGTTATAGAGATCCTCTATTTGTTGATTCATCTTCAGTTCATTTATCTGTCTTTTGCAGTCTCTCTGGTTTTCCTCGATTAAGTTAAGCCTAGTGACAAAAGCTGTTTACTGTAAGAGATGATTAGGCTCAATTTCATTTATGTGATTGTTGGTTTTTGATAATTTGCTCCCAGTTCAGCCATTGTCTTGGTCAGAGTCACACTGAGTTTATTTAATAAGCTTATTGTGTTTTCATTTTGGGATTCTATTTCTGTTGTCTCCTCTGTTTCATTGGAGATTTCCATTGTGGGATTAGGCAACCTTGGTGGAGCTCTCTCAATGTGTGGTCTTTTGTTGTTTGCTTGTTTGTGTGTTTCATTGGGGTCTACCCATCTCAGGGTGAAAATCATTTTATTAAGGAGAAAGCAAGTATTTGCCCTTGTAGGATCTTCAGAGAATGTTTTATTTTGAGTTTGATCCTGATAGGAGTGGGATGGTGTTGTATCCACAAATGCAGGTGCACCAGCAGCTCTGGGTTGGTGGCTGGCATGAAAGCCGCAGTTGGATATCTTGAATCTCTGTAGCCCCTCAATCATGCCTTGTCTGTGGGCCTCAGGGATAGCAGCACTGGCCCCTGCTCCCCTATTGTGCCCAGCTGAGCAGGTTGTGGAGGACTCACTGCTACCCCCGTTAGGTGGTTGCCAGGTGCTCCCTGTTTTGGGTGTGGACTGCCTGCCAGCTGCACACGGACAGATGAGAAGTGTGAGTCCTAGATCCTGCACTGTGTGTATCTGCTCTGCGGGTTTAACCCCTATCTGAGTGCAGGAGGTGTGAGCAAAGGCCCATCACAGGACTTAGGCAGACACTAGGCCACCCCAACATGAGGGCTATGTACTGGTACAGTGCCTGAGTTCATAGGAACCAGCAGACTACCAAGTGTGCACCCCCACACCCACCTGTACTAGAGTCCTACAATTCTTGCCTGATTTCACCCCCAGCTCTAACATGGTTATGAGTTTGCTATCTTGACCAGAAATCCTCATGTTCATTTCTTAAGGCAAACAAAGGATTAGATACCCAGGAACAGACAGAAACTCATAGACAAGAGAAAAGTAAAGTAACTGGTTTATTACAAGCAAAAACTCCAGTAAGGATGGAAGGGTGCTGAGTGCTGGGAATCTGTTTAGCAGATTATGGATAGAGTCTGATAGGGTTGCTCAGTCTCCCTCTTCCCTCCCTTTATGCTAATGAAGGAACTGGTTCCTCATCATCTCATGGATCTCTTATCATCAAGGAGCTTCTGACTTTATCTGACTCTTTGTTTCCACCCGGTATATATCCAGTTCCCTTGACTTCCTCCCTGACTAAAGGAGTTTCCTCTCATTTCCTCAGAGGGGAGGAAAGGAAGCCAACACCCACCGAGGGCACTCCCCACATCCCAGCTTCCTTTTCAGGTGAGTCTGGCAAGAGGATGCCCTTTCTTCCACCACCACCCCCAAATTCCAGATGCCCTAAATTTTGGAGAGGGTGGACATGGATTGCATGTGCTTGCTGTCTAAGCTTGCTATGGCCATACCAGGCCATTCATCTGGCCCCCAAGGGTGCTCCACTTCCTCCACAGTGTGAGCCTCTCCACAGCAGTGCAACCAGGTCCCTGAGCCACTCCTGCAGACAACCAGAGGATGCTTGTGACCCAGGTCAGGCTCTCACGGGGCAGCTGCATCTTGATGGAGCCCACTGCCATCCTCCTGCCCTGACAGCAGCTGAGGAACCAGTGGCCTTCTCATTTCCCTCCCCCCTTTTTAGGAAATATCAGACTTCTGTCTAAGGACTAGGGCTGATGACAGCGCTAGCTTCTTCAAGCTGGTGGGGCAGAATAAAGAGGCTGTTCCTCAAGGGTGGGCTCTCAAGGGTTCAGAAGGTAAGGGGCAATTCAAGGGACTCTGATAGAAGTCTGGAGGTTTTGTCATGGCCATTTGAACCGAGCTTAAAGGTTTCCAGGCACTTTGTGATGCAGTTTATGAAGCACCCTAGGAGACAGGGACCAAAACTTCATAAGATGAGGACTAGGGCATCGAGGAAACGGAGGAACCAAGCACACTGTTTTCATCCCACAGCCCCAGTGTCTTTTTAGCCAGACCTGCATCTAAAAATGAGGCTGATAGCAAAAACAGAAAAAAAAAATAACCCAAAAAGAATGTCCTATGGCAAAGTACCTGCCGGCAGATGTAGACGAGAGTGAAATATGTACAAGTAGAGGGGACTGTCACTCATCTGCCTCTCCTGAAGTCCACTCCATGAAGAGGAGCTTTGACCCAAGAGCTCACTCACGGCTGTATAGATCAATTCCTCTGGGAGCAGGTTTGGGTCCTCGCATCCCTGGGTTTCCCGCCAAGCAGAGGTCCTGTAGCATTCTCCACTTAAGTCCCTTCTGAACTCCTTATATGGGCTGGAACACTCTTTTATGAGTCCTTATTTTTTTAGGGCCAGAATTACAGGTTTGAGTCCTTCAACCACTTCAGGCCCTAGAGGATTTTTTTT